>WAAF01016222.1:369389-556210 GCA_013400475.1 Tricholaema leucomelas
TACTTGGTGCCATGGTCTATTTGACTGGATAGGGCTGGGTGCTAGGTTGGACTGGATGATCTTGGAGGTCTCTTCCAACCTGGTTGATTCTATTCATTCTATTCTTACCTCAACCTATTTGCAGAAGCAGCACAGTGAAATACACAAGGCAAAAACCAGCACAAAACAGAAAACCTAACCCAGCAGTTGCCTGACTGCCACCTGTTCCACCACCAGGCCTGCAGGAAGAGCCAGCACCCACAAGCCAAAACCCAGAAGCAACAGCCAGAGCAGGAAGCCTCCCCTGCTGCAATCTGAACTTCAAACCCCATCACACTTGGCTCCTGTCAGCACTTTCATTTTTTGAAGCTGGGAGGGCTGCAGCAGGGTATCAATAACAGCAGCAGGTTCAGCTTAATCCATGACACTGGGGCTCCCCCTGGGCTTTTGTTCTTCAATGAACAATTTAAATAGGTCTTTAATAGAAGAAGCAGGCTGGCCAGAGAGGTGAAGTCTCCATCTCTGGTGGCATTCCAAACCCACCTGTGTGTGTTTCTGCATGATCAACTCTGGGTGACCCTGCTGTAGCAGTGGGATTAGACTGGATGATCTCTAGAGGTCACTTCTAACCTCCACTGTGCTGGCATTCTCTGTCTCTTGCTCTGTAAACTCCAAAATGAGCATCAGCTTGGAAGTGACCTAAACAGCTGCCTACAGCACTCTGAAGGCCTTTGCTTCTGAGGGAATCTGGGATTTGGGAGCTGTGCAAGAGGTGGTTCTGTTCTGGCTCTGACGTGGTTACAGCTCCACAGGTGTGCAGCCAAAGTCAGTCCCAAATAGTATCTGAGGTTTTAACCCTGCTGTCAAAGGCTTGCTGGGGTGGAAGGAGGCATTGCTGGTGCAAACAGCAGATGGGACAGGGCTGCTTTTCTCCGTGTGTAACTGGTGGGGGGATGCCTGTGGAGATGAGCACATCTTGGCCCTTTTCTAGCCATGAAATGTGATATAGATGATCCTGCTCTAGCAGGGGGGTTGGACTGGAGGATCTTTCAAGGTCCCTTCCAGCCCCTGACATTCTGTGATGAGGCTTTCTGAAGAGCTAGAGGAGCACTGGCAGAGATCAGCAGCTGGCTTGCTGCAGTTGGGTTGTGTGTAGATGCTCTGTTCTGCACAATGCAGGTGATGAGACTTCGCAGCTGTGGGGAGCTGCGTGGGTTTCCTGCCGGTGGGAGGCAGCAGCCTGGCATAGCAGCTGGCTAAGGCAGCCCAGCAGAAGCGGGCAGCTGGTGCTGCTGACTCCCTGCTGGGCAGAAGTGTTGGTGGGGAGGCTGCTAGGGGCTCTCCCTGGGAAGGTGGAGGGCAGCCCTGCACCCATGGACACTCTGCTCCTGCCGTGGCTCAGCCATGAGGTGTGAGCAGTGCCATGAGCAGGGAGACAGGCTGAGGTTCAGGTTTTCTACCCTTATCTGTGCTGGGTATCTTACACCTGCAAGAATGAGGCTGAAATCCAGAAGGGTTTAATGCCTGAGGAAGTGACCCCAGCAGTCCTCCTGTGCTTGGAGGTGCTCAGCAAATCCCATCATGACCCTGCAGTGGCACACCTTGTCTCATTCTGAGGAAACAGTTTCCAGGCCCAGCTCTGAACATATGTTTTCAGTTTGGCAATGCAAATCCATCACAGTGACTGGAGCTACCTGCCTGTATGCAGCCTTTCTGCCCCAGCTAGCCTAGATGCTCTTGACCTGCACCAGGCTTCCCGCTCCCTTTGCTGTGGGGATGCTGGCAAAACCACTCTGCTTCTAACTTGAGGGCTGTGATCAGCCAGGAGGCACAGCTCCTGAGGCTCCCGGGTGGCTGCAAGGTCACCTGGACAGTGCTGGTGTGCAGCCCATGGAGATGAGCTGGGAGAGCACCTCCACGGGAGGTCTGATGGCTCCTGTGACTTGTCAGGGGCTCTTTGGCAAGCGTGGCCTCTGGAGAAGCAGCACCAGGAGTTCAGGACCCCCTTTTCCAGTGGAGAATGGCCCCCTGGCACCCTGCTGCCTGCATGCAGTGTCCCATGGCAACGTGCCCAGTGACACACACCCACTGGGGACACACCAACGTGGGCTGTTGCACGAGAGCTGGCTGGAGGCTTCAACTGCACTGGGCAGCTCTGGCCCTGTTTGCTTCCTCAAAGCAGAAGTGGCAGATAGGAAGAGCAGGGAACAAAGTGCTTTTATCCCTCAGAGGACAGCAAAACCAGGTGGCTCCAGCACCTAGCTGGGGACAATCTTTTAAGACAGGCCAGGGGGGAATGGCTTTAAACTCAAAGAGTATGATTCAGACTGGCAGAAGTAATTTTTTTTCACTGAGGGTGGTGAGGCACTGGCCCAGCTTGCCCAGAGAGGAGGAGATGCCTGCTATAGTTGATCACAGACTGACAGAACACAACTTGTTGGAGCTGGATTCTCTGGCCCTGCTCTGGCAAGGCTTGGTCCCTTCCAACCCCTAACATCCTCTGATCCTGTGTGACATCTTGGCACATTTCTTGTGCTGGTGAAACAGGTGACTAGGAGTGGTGAGTACCAGTCAGGCAGGTATGAAAGCACAGCATGGGCAAGGAATCTGCCATGTAGAAATCAGAAATGCTGCCATGGGATCCAGAGGGCACTTAAATGAGGTTGGTGCTCTGTGGTGTGCTCCAGAAGCCCTGTTCCAGTAAGCATGTCTGAGAGGCTGGAGAAAGGCTGCCATCTGCTGCCATCTCTAACACAGCAGTGTGAAGGGAACCTGATCTACAGCAGAGCACAGGAGCCACAGCAGCGCTGTGAAGGGCTGGGAGTAGAAGCAAGGGAAGGCAGGTGAAGGTGGACTCTGCACTTCAGGGCATGTTGATTCTTTCCACACATATCACTCTCAACAAGGCCAAGGGCTGGGTCCCACACTTGGGGCACAACCCCGGAAGGCTCCAGGCTGGGGGCAGAGTGGCTGGAAAGTGCCCAGCAGAGACAGAGCTGGGGGTGCTGGTGGGCAGCTGGGTGAAAGTGAGCCAGGCTGTGCCCAGCTGGCCAAGGAGGGCAGCAGCAGCCTGGCCTGGATCAGCAATGGTCTGGGCAGCAGGAGCAGGGCAGGGAGCAGGGGCAGGGTGGGGAGGCCACACCTGGACTGCTGGGTTCAGTTCTGGGCCTTCACTGTGAGAAGGATATTGAGGGGCTGGAGAGGGTGCAGAGAAGGGCAAGGAAGGTGGGGAAGGTTCTGGAGAAAAGGGCTGGGGAGGAGCAGCTGAAGGAGCTGGAGGTGGTTAGTGTGGGGAAGAGGAGGCTGAGGGAGACTCTGGACACTGAAACAGATTGCCAGAGAAGCTGTGGATGCCTCATCCCTGGAAGTGTGTAAGACCAGGTTGGATGAGGCCTTGAGCAATCTGGTCTAGTAGGAGGCATCTCTGGCCAGGGTAGGGGGTTGTATCTGGATGAAGTTTAAGGTTCCTTTCAACTCAAACCACTCTGTAGTTTAGCATCAGGCTTGGGAGAGTTAAGAGGTTGGACTCAAAGATCCTAAAGGTTTTTTTCCAACAAACTGGTTCTGTGAGGCTGTCCTCATGACTGTGACACATCACTGCAGCATCATATCCTTAAGGAAAAGGAGGATCCTTGTAGACTGCTTTAGACCCTGGGATTTCCAGTCAGGGTCAGAGGTGGGCAGATGAGAACTGAGGCCACCATTCACAAAGCTGCTGCTTGGGGGAGCCTCCCTTGGGGGGACAGTGTGCTGTTGCCTCTGTTTGCTCCAGGCTCCCTCCTGCTTCTGCAGCATTTCCCCACTCTGTGGCTTTCCCCTCAGAGACGAGGGTGAGACCTGAGGGAGGAGCCAGCTTGGCTGGGATTCCTGAGGCTGTTTCCCCTGACCTTGCACCCTAGAGCAAAGCAGAGGCTAAACCCGGGGCCTTTATCTCTCATCTTTAAAAGAAAGTCTGTGCTGACACAGATGCTAAAACCAGACTCAGTTTCCATGGAACTGAAATTCCTGATCAGCCCAGCCCAGCTGGCTTGGTACCTTCTTGAGAGGTCACCAACTCAGGCTGCTTTTCCTGTGTTTTTCTTTCCTAGTCCACTTGCTCTGAAACTGTGCATCTGGACTCACAAGTGCTCTTGAAACAAGAGCTTTTAGTTTGCTTGAGTAAAGACAGACCAAGAGGCTGGAAAGGATCGTCCCAAATAACCAGGTTAGGAGGGAAAAGGTGGCACTGAAGGACAAGAGCTCCTGACCACCTGCTGCTTTAATCAGAAGTTGCCTGCATGGTTGTCAGGTGGCAGCCCTGCAGCTGCCCCTTCCCTGCCCTCAGCCACCTCAGATACAAAGGCTGCACTCAGGAGTGTTCGGCACATGTGGGTTGGTTGCTGCCTGTTTGTCTCCATCCCTGGACACCAAAGCCCATGGAAGTCGAGACAGAACCAGAGAACTGCTGAGGTTGGAAGAGGCCTCTGAGGTCACTAAGTCAAACTACTCACCTGGAGCTCCCAGCCCTACCCATCCCTCAGCACCACATCCCTCAGGCTTTGAAACCTCTCCAAGTATGGAGACTCCACCACCTCCCTGGGCAGCCTGGGCCAGTGCCTGAGAACCCTTGCTGGGAACAAATTGTTCCTGATATCCAACCTGAACCTTCCCTGCTGCTCCATCACTTCAGTGTCCTCTGCTTCTGGGATACCAGGATGGATGTAAACAGTGAGGTCTGGGAAAGAAAAGAATGAATTGTTGGCTGTGTTCTGTTGCAGTGCTCAGGTCTAACATCAGGTATCTCTGAAGCAATGGTCAGCTCAAGGTAGTAGCTACTCAAGCTTGAATGGTGGAAGCAGACAGGCTAATATGAGAGGCAAGTATTTGTCAACAGTACAGAGGTGTGGGTCATAATGGTGAAAATATCCAGGATGTGATAGTGTTAACAGTATGGGTGGGATCTCAGCATGCCTCTCTGGTGAAAGAGAAACACAGGCCTGAGGTTGTCAGCCAGACAGGTTCCTCCTGGGCCATTGTCAATCCAGGGTCATTTCATGGCAAGCAAGCTGTGGAAAATTTCCTTTTACAGCTGCTCTGAGCAGCTGAGATTCCTCTGGCAGGTCAAATCCCTGGTCCAAGTGCAGATGCTTCAGGAGATCTGTGCCTGAGCAGCTAAGCACTGAGTCAGTCCTGCACAGCTGTGCTTGCCTCCTGTTCAGTCTGTGGAGCAGAACTGGACACAGCACAGTACTGAGGGCATGAGCCCATGGCTCATCCAAGGCATTCCATAAAGAATGATGCTGCAGCACTCACCTTTAGCCCCAGGCTGAAGAGGGGAAACTTGGTTTGCCAGGGAAGCTGTGAGAAGGGCTTTCCCTTCAAACCCAGCAGCTGTCCTTAACAACCACCCACAGCTGCTCACATGCTGGGGATTCCTTTGCCATTCTTTATCAGCTCAGTAAACTCCTTATCTCAGCCCACAGTGGGGACTGTGTTACAGAATCACAGAAAGATCTGGGCTGCAAGGGATCTCCAAAGCTCACCCAGCCCAACGCCCTGCACTCAGCAGGGACATCCTCCACTAGAGCAGCCCTCTCCAGCCTCACCTTCAATATCTCCAGGCATGGGCCCCCAAACACCTGTTGCAGTGTTGCAGCAGCCTCCTGCTGCAGAACTTGTTCCTCGCAGCCAATCTCAATCTGCTCTACCCTAGTTTGCAGCCATTGCCCTTGTACTGTCCCTGCAGGCCTTTGGGAACAGTCCCTCTGCAGCCTTCTTGTAGCCCCTTCAGGTACTGGAAAGTCACTATTAGGGTCTCCCTGGAGCCTTCTCTCCTCCGGACTGAACAACCCCAGCTCCCTCATAGCCTGTCTTTGTGTCCCTCCTGTCTGTGTGCAGGTGCCTGCTTGTGCGAGCAGGCTGTCTTACACCAGGATAATCTCAGGTCTAGAAAGTCAGACTACAGAAAGCAAACCATTAAGATGATTTGAGCAAGCCTAAATTTTCTGTCTCACTTGCAAGTGCTTGCAGGAGTCCTGGGGACACCCCCAGCCAGCTGGCAGCAATGACAAGGCCTGGAGGCAGAAATGCCATTCATGTGAGACAACAATAAGGAACAGAAAGCAGAACCACACTCTGGGGGCTAACACAGCCTCTGTCCTCCCACAGCCTCTCTGCCTTCACTGAACAAATTCTGCAGATTCATTCTCTCTGCCATCTGGGTCTGTGAGCAGAACTCAGCTTCACATTCTGCTTGTGAGCTCTCGCTTTATTGTGTTGCAGGCATTGGAAGACAGACTCCAACTAATGTCATCCTAAAGGGGGAAACCAAACAGCAGCCCACCACACAGTTCCCAGGAGGAGCATGCCTGCAGTCTGAGCATCTGAATACAGCTGAGGCTGCTGGGCACAGATTGCTGCCAGGTAGCAGAAAAGATGCCTGAAAATATTGTGAATGGCATTTAGAGGTGGCTGGAAGGAAATTCCCATTGGTGTCCTAACAAGGATTTAATGTTTTATTTATACTGCTTTTTCCGTGTCAGATTCCTACAAAGCCAGTTTGTGCTGTGCTGATATTGATTCCAGCACCTCAGAAAGCCATAGGTGGTGTTTTGAAGCATGAGAAGATGCCTCTTCATCTTCTAAAGCATGTCAAAGGCACAACTGCTGATGCTGACCATGGATGCTGAAACCAGCAGGTGTGTGTGAAGCAATAGCAGTATCAAAAACCAGTACCGCCTCTGGCTGCTGCCACACTTCCTGCTGCTTAAACTCATCATATAAACCTCTTGCAACAGCAACACCCAGACCCCCATCTGGGCATTGCTTCTCAAAAGGGCTGGAACCTTTGGTTCCTTGGACAAGTCATACTCCTGTTGTAAATAAGTGCAGTGGAAGATGCTTGCTATGCCTGCAATCCATTGCACGAGGGCTGCAAGAGGTGTGGGCTGCGCCCACTCAAGGAAGGCCCCTCGAGTGGCCTCTGCCATGGTCACACTCTTCTATGGGGACTGGGGATGAGTTTGGCTTTGTAGCATCAGGCCAGCCAGGGCCTTGCAGCCAGGGAAGTGAGAATTAATTTCAAGACAGGCATTTGTGCTTAGATCCTGGTTTGTGCTCCATGCCATCGCTTGGTATTTCGCAACCTGGAACCTGCACAACTAACCCACTGCCACCATTGCATCCTGGCCTGCATCAGGAACAATGTGGCCAGTAGGACAAAGGAGGTCGTTCTTCCCTTGTACTCAGCACTGGTCAGGCCACACCTTGAATGCTGTGTCCAGTTCTGGGCTCCTCAATTCAAGAGAGATGTTGCGATACTGGAAGGTGTCCAGAGGAGGGCGACAAAGCTGGTGAGGGGCCTGGAACACAAACCCTATGAGGAGAGGCTGAGGGAGCTGGGGGTGTGCAGCCTGCAGAAGAGGAGGCTCAGGGCAGACCTCATTGCTGTCTACAACTACGTGAAAGGAAGCTGTAGCCAAGTGGGGGTTGGTCTCTTCTGCCAGGCAATCAACAACAGAACAAGGGGACACAGTCTCAAGTTGTGCTAGGGGAGGTCTAAGCTGGATGTTAGGAGGAAGTTCTTCACAGAGAGAGTGATTGGCATTGGAATGGGCTGCCCAGGGAGGTGGTGGAGTCCCCATGCCTGGAGGTGTTCAGGAAAAGCCTAGATGAGGCACTTAGTGCCATGGTGTGGTTGACTGGAGAGGGCTGGGTGCTAGGTTGGACTGGATGATCTTGGAGGTCTCTTCCAACCTGGTTGATTCTATGACTGAACTGTGTCCCAAAGTGCCACATCTACAGGTTTTCTTTGGCGCTTCCTGGGCAGCCTGTGCCAATGCCAAAGGTGCACCTAGACGTGTGGTGACCTAAGAAAGAGAAAGTAAACAGTGACAAGAGGGAAACTGCAGCCACAGCTTTCTGTGGGAATGTGATGTAAGTCAGAACAAGAGCAAGCAGTGTGTGAGCATCTGACCTTCGTTCCCTTCACAGCTTCAGGATGCCTCCCGCAGGGGAGGAAAGATAGTGGGACATCTGGCTGAGGGGAAAAACAAGTGTGATATATGTAAAAGATTGGGCTGTACTTGCCTAGGTTATGCTAACGTGTAGGTGCGTGGTCTATGCTCAAGACTACATAAACAGGGTCTTAACCAACAATAAAGGTCTCCAGATTCACACTGAACTGTATGGAGTCCGTGTTGTCCCCTCACCAGCAGATTTCCTTTGGCCTCTCGAGGTAAACACCAGTGGAATCCTGCCTGCGTCTCTCTGGTGTTCCTTTCTGCAGTGACCTAAAGCCTGCTGAGCTAACATCTGACTTGAGCTGTGTGCTAAGTGGGATGGCAGGTCCCACACAGAATTGTGCCCTAGCAAGTTCCACCTCTGGGTCCAACAGCTGTGACTCAGCCAAGTGACCGAGCCCATGCTAATGCAAGGCGGGAGAGTAGTCTCCCTGGAGATAGCAGCCCAGGTGTGTGATACCAGCAGCAACTCTGCTGCCTGTGCCTACCTGCTGCTGGAGGCAAGGCAGCAGCCAAACTCATCCCTCAAGTGACACAGAGGCAGGAGATCTGCCCTGTGAACTTGCCATCTGAGCACCCAAAACCACAGCCTCTGCTCTGGGGGGTACAAGGGCTTGCTGGTGGGGCTGTGCTTTACAGGTACTGGATCTGATTATCCTTTGGGATCAGCCATGTAATCAATGCTGCCACTACCTTCAGCTTGAGGCAGCCTTGGGCTATGCTGCAAACAAACCCTGGCAGAAGGAATGAAATGAGATCCTGCACCCATACTACACAGCCTCCCCAGAACAGTGGCTGGAACAAGGCACATCAGTGTGCTTCAGCATGGCACTAAGCTGTGTGGTGTGGTTGTCATGCTGGAAGGGATCCATCCAGAGGGACCTGGACAGGCTGCAAAGCTGAGCCTAAGCCAGGGTGTCAGCTGGTGACAAACTGGTCACTGGCAGCCCAGAGCTAGTTGTGTGCTGGCTGCATCCAGAGCAGGGAAAGCAGCAGCACTGGGAGGGGATTCTGCCCCTCTGCTCTGCTGAGACCCAAGCTGGAAGAGGGGAGATTGAGATTGGAGATGAGGAAGAAATTCTTGACAGGGTGGGGAGACACTGGAACAGGATGCCCGGAGAGGTTGTGGATGTCCCCTCCCTGGAGGTATTCAAGGCCAGGCTGGATGAGGCCTTGAGCCACTTGGGGGTAGTGAGCTTCTGCAAGAGCTGCAGGTGCAGAGAAGAGAAATACACACACACCTGTTCCCCACACAACGCTGCACTAAGAACATAGAATCACAGAATGCTTTGGGTTGGAAGGGACCCTGAAGATCATCTAGATCAGCTCCTGCATTAGTGACTGGCATGGGGTCATATCCGGTGCCAGCAGCTTCTGTTGCACCAGTACATCAGTGATAAGAGATCAGCTGAAGATAGAAGCTGCTACCTGACAAGGGAATGTCCCAAGCCAAAGGGTGAACACAGATCAGATCATGACTGTGTGGGATTTATTGGTCCAAAGTCTGCAAAACTAATTGTACCCAACAAGCATTTATTGACATAAACAGAATCACAGGATCACAGAACACATCCTGCTGGGCAGAGCCCTCCAAGCTCATCCAGCCCAACCCTCCAGCCAGCACTGCAGCTTTAGCACTAAACCATGTCCATCAGCACCAGCTCCACAGGCTGCTGGACCACCTCCAGGGATGGGGACTCCAGCACTGTCTTGGTGTTGTGGTAGGCCTGATAGGCCCAAAATAGGCTTAATACATGTCCTGGCTTGCCCAGGCATGTTTTGCTCCTGTGGTAAACAAGGTACGCACACTTAGCTTGTGCCTGCCTTGTGCGAGGCCTCTGCTTTTCCCAAATTTGGGTAAAGCAAGCCTATGGCTTTGCTTAATATGGTAAGGTTTGGCTAACTGCCATCTTGATTGGCTATTCTGTGTCCAAAGGGCAATTAATCTCAGCCCACATTGATAAAAAGAGATAGGCAGGTAAACAACGTGCTCTGCCGCGCTCTGCCGTTCTGTTCGTGCCTGCCGTTGCCTGTTGCTGTTGTTGCTGTCGTGAGTTTACCAGGGACAGGCTCTAAATGCATCCATGCGATTGGCCTGCATAGCCAGTGTGACATTGTGCTGAGACCTCACATCACAAGACATCCTGCCCAGACCTGAAAGTCTCCTGCTAAGACTAGAAGTCCTGGAGATACAGAGATTGTCCAGAGGAGCCAGGAGCCAAGGTCAGAGGCTGTCTGCCTCCTTTCCCCAGAAGCCTGGAAAGAATCAAGTCTCAGCAGCCGACAAGACAGAGTTCCCTGAAAGTGTCTGGCTACTGTCTGGGACTGCAGCCAGTCCCACGAGTTGGGTAATAACAGTTTTGTGAGTAAACACTTTAAAGCCTCTTTGTAATTCCCCATTGCCTTCTGCCATAAGCAGAAGGAGCTCCTTGAGTCCACCTACTGGGCAAGCAGTACAGAATCATAGAATCATAGAATCAACCAGGTTGGAAGAGACCTCCAAGATCATCCAGTCCAACCTAGCACCCAGCCCTCTCCAGTCAACCAGACCATGGCACTAAGTGCCTCACCCAGTCTTTTCCTGAACACCTCCAGGGACGGTGACTCCACCACCTCCCTGGGCAGCCCATTCCATGCCAATCACTCTCTGTGGCAAGAACTTCCTCCTAACATCCAGCCTAGCCCTCCCCCAGCACAACTTGAGGCTGTGTCCCCTTGTTCTGCTGCTGGTTGCCTGGCAGAAGAGACCAAACCCCACTTGGCTACTGCCTCCTCTCAGGTAGTTGTAGACAGCAATGAGGTCTGCCCAGAGCCTCCTCTTCTCCAGTCTAAACAACCCCAGCTCCCTCAGCCTCTCCTCACAGGGTTTGTATTCCAGGCCTTTCACAAGCTTCGTTGCCCTTCTCTGGACTGCAGGAGGCATTTGACCATTTGGTCTTCTCTTCCAGTTCGATTAATGTTTATCTTTTTTTTTCTGGTTATTACTAGATTTAGTTATTATCTGTAAAATGTTTCCATGACCATGCAAGAACCTGAATATTATTAAAATTAATGGTTGGGGGTGGCAAGAGTTCTGAATATCAACATTAATAAACAATATTAATATTGGAGAGAAAAAAAAGAGTCTTGCATTAGTTAATTTCCCCTTCATTAATTAATTTCCCCTTTCACCTGGACAGACCATTCCAAGGTTTGAGAACCCTTCCAGGGCAGAAATATTTCCTAGCAACCAGCCTGAGTCACCCCTGGGGCAGCTTGGAACCATTTCCTCTGCTCCTGTCCCTTGCCACCAAGGAGCAGAGGCTGCCTCCTCCTCGCTCCAACCTCCCTGCATGGAGCTGCAGAGAGCCATGAGGAACAAACCAACACCTTCAGCCCAGCTGGGTAACACCAGTCCCACTGGTGCCAGCACAGGGGCAGACACAGAAATGAGTCGGTTTGCTGCAGGCCGGGATGTGAGTCCACAAATTTCCACCTCTGTGCTATGGT
This sequence comes from Tricholaema leucomelas, assembly GCA_013400475.1. NCBI lineage: Eukaryota > Metazoa > Chordata > Aves > Piciformes > Lybiidae > Tricholaema lacrymosa > Tricholaema leucomelas. The sequence goes on from WAAF01016222.1 coordinate 380,858, forward strand.
GTGGCCCACAGCCACCTGCTCACATGCCTCTGCTCATGACCACAAACAGAATTACTGCTACTAATTAACCTGTCTCAGCTGTCATATCTTCTGTTGATTGCCACAGGACTACAGCTGAGAGTTTGTATTTAAGACACAGTCAGGCAGGAGGCTGTGATTGCTTAACTGGGCCCTAACATGTCTCTGTATTTCAGCATCTCATGAGGCTTGGTGAATTACAGCCCAAAATGTAGGTCTGAAGAGCTAGACAGGGGAGTGCTGGGTACAGAGACTGACTGAAGTGTTCTTGTGGGCGAGGAGGCCAAAGGCAGCTTGGGGTGCACTAAGAACAGTGTGGCCAGCAGGTTGAAGGAGGTTTTCCTTCCCCTCTACTCTGCCCTGCTGAGGCCTCATCTGGAGCACTGTGTCCAGTTTTGGGCTCCTCAGTTCAAGGAGGACAGGGAACTACTGGGCAGAGTACGAGAGAGAGACAGGGAGATGATTAGAGGCTGCGGTATCACTTTTATGAGGAGAGGCTGAAAGGCCTGGGGCTCTTTAGGATGGAGAAAAGCAGCCTGAGAGAGGATTTGATCAATGCTGGGCAATAGCTAAAGTGTGGAGGTCAAGAGGGGGCTGGGCTCTTTTCATTGGTGCCCAGTAAGCGGGTAAGAGGCAATGGACACAAACTGGAACACAGGAGGTTTGATGTGAGTTTAGGAGAAACTTCTTTAAGGGTGCTGGAGCCCTGGAGCAGGCTGCCTGGAGAGGTTGTGGAGTCTCCTCTTGTGGAGACTTTCAAAGCCTGCCTGGATGTGTTCCTCTGTGACCTGCATTAGGTGATAACGCCCTAGCAGGGGGAGTGGACTACAGTCTCTGAAGTCCCTTCCAGGTCCTATCATTCTGTGATTCTGTAAAGTATCTGAAGCATGACTATGGCCACCTTGTGCGATTCCTCCACTGCTGTGCAGTGAAGTGTCTGTGGATGAAACCTGTGCAGGACCAGCCACGATCCCAGAGCCTGGCTGCTGCAGCCTGCCTCCTCTGCTCACTGCTGGCACAGAGGGAAGCCACGAGGCCTCCATGGTGCCAAGGAGACAGCTCTCCCCACTGAGGGCACAGCTGGGTCCGCCCGTGGAACCCTGTGCGCGCCAGGATGGCTTTGCTCTGACTGTGAGGCACATGGGACTGTCACAGTGCTGGACGGTGGTGCTGTAGAGCTGTGGGTCACTGTGGGTCCCTCTCGAATGATGCCGCCTCTGAAATAGCACCACCTTGGCCATGAGGCCTCTCGCAGCCCATGACGGCAGTGTTGTCACCGCGGGGCCTTTCAACTGGGGGTGTTTCAGCCGTGAGGGACAGTGGAGTCTCTCGAATGGCAGCACCTCGGCTGTAAGTCATTTCTGGAGCCTCTCACGACCCTGGCCGGTGGTGCTGTAGCTGGGGAGCACACACGCGGCCTCTCGAATTGCAGCGCCCTGTGCCGCCTCCTGCACCCCAGCCGCTCGCTATGCCCGGCTGGGCCGCAGGCTTCCCAACTCATCAACCAGCCCCAGAGCGGAAGAGTTGGGGACCGATGCGGAACTCCCAACGCGGCGACACAAGACAGCCCCTTCCGCCGGCCGCGGCGACGGCTCCTCCTCCGGGCGGCCGGGAGAGGCGGTGCAGCTGCGCCCCGGCCCCTCCTGCCGCCGCCGCTGCCGCGCCGCCCAGCCCTGCCCTGCGCGGGGTCGGGCAGCGACGTGTCGCGGCGGAGGCGCCGCGCTAGGCCGCGCCGCTCGCCCGGCGCCGCAGGTAGGCAGCGGGGAGCTCTCCGCCGCTTCGGGCGCCCGTGCAGGTGCCTCCCGGCCCGAGTCTGCGGCCGAGAGGCTCTGCCGGAGGGCGGCTGGGAACGCTGGATTTTTTCGGGTGCCCTTTGTGTTTTGCGGCCCGGGCCCTCCGCGGAGTGCGAGGCTGGGTCGGTGAGGGCCTGGGCCGTGTGGAAGAGAGGAGGGCGTGAGAGAGGGAAGGGGCAGCGGCTTCGAGGGGCAGGTTCTGCCGCCCGTTTCTCCCCATTTTCCCACAAATTTACGGTTTGCATTTCCATGGTAACAGCCCTCCTCGCCGGGTGTTGTCTAAAATCTCTGTGTCAGAAAGTGGCGCCTACGCCTGGCTGGGAGGCGTTGAGGCTGTGTGGAAGGGTCCGTTTTAAGCCAGGCTCTCCCGGCCCGCCCTAGGCACGACCATCGTTGCCCTCTTTCATGTGGGTTTCTCTCCTGCAGGTCACCATCGCGCCGTCCCCAGGGCTCTCAAAGCAGGCGTACGATGCGACAGGGAGAGATATGACGACGGCCTCCCAGAGATCCCCCCGCTGTGTTCTGGCTGAGGTAAGGCCGGCTCCTCACCTGCTCTTTGGGCACACATTTTATGTGCAGGGGAAATAACATTTGGAGCAAGCGTTTGGGGTTTTTCTCTGATATGCCGGCACATGATGCCCATGTTGGACTGGGATGTGAAAGTGCTGAAGGATTTGTTGGTTCCACAGACCGCATAGGACTGCCGTGGTTGCTGGGTTTGCAGGTGATAGTAAAATTGCGTGCACAGGCAAAACTTTCCTTGCCTTGGTTTCAAACACAGTGTGTCCCGTTGAGAGACACATCTGTATGTGTCTGTTTGTAAAATGTCAACCTCCTGCACCTTCACTTTCTCTTCCTCTGGCTGCCCAGCCTTGACCATAGGATTTTATTGATTCTCTTTTTCCTTCTTGCTTTGCCTCAGCGACTCTAAAATGCGTGGGGGGGGGTGGTCTGTTTCAGAACGTGGAGTGATCCCACATGTGTAAAGTGCCAGTTTTGAACAGCTTTGCCTGTCTGTTGGTGTGTTTGGGGAGTTTTAAAGCACAGGTGGTGTATCGACTGTCTTGCCTGTGCCCCGAATGAGAAGCGCTATGGACTTTGTGCAGCTGTGGCCCCATGCAACCACAGCTGCTTTGCAGCCCAGTGACAGAATGCTCCTGGTGAAAAACTGCAGTATGTTGGTTAGTGCACTTGCTGCAGTAGTTGCCACTTCAGCCTGAGAGCCAGCGTGCCTCCTTTCCAAGCTGTAGGATAGACAAAACCAGTACTTTGTGTGAAGTTCTCAGGGCACAAGGTGGTGCTTCTGTTGGGCCCCTGTTGGTGCTTCAGATGAGCTAGTCAAAAGGAGACCTGCAGCTGTCTAAGCAAAAGCTGCTGTGCATCCCATGGGCAGCTTCATTGCTGAGGTCCAAAGGCTGCCCACTGAGAAGCAGCTCAACTTCTCCCATACCATTCACCAGTAACGGAATCTGCCCTGAGTGTCCCTCGGTCTTCAGTTGTCCTCTGGTGCGTGTCTTGCTGTTGACAGCACAAAATTCCTGAGGGATGGAGATGTCCCTTCACAAGGGTGAGCAGAAATCCCGTTTGCCTGAGAAGGGTCAGGAGCCACCAGAGGGTCTGGAGGAAGCAGGTGGCAGACTAGCTCTGGTAGTTGGGGCAAGAAGAAGTTGGGAAATGTAACCCAGTGGATATTAGTTCTGCTTTTGGAGAAGCAGCTCCATGTAGTAGCTGCTTCTGCTTTCCTGCTTCAGGTGTCTGGGGAGATGAGACGCTGCAAGAAAAGGGAGGTCTCCTTCCAGATATGAGGCGTCCCTCCTCCGTCCCTCCTCCGTCCCTCCTCCGTCCCTCCTCCGTCCCTCCTCCGTCCCTCCTCCGTCCCTCCTCCGTCCCTCCTCCGTCCCTCCTCCGTCCCTCCTCCGTCCCTCCTCCGTCCCTCCTCCGTCCCTCCTCCGTCCCTCCTCCGTCCCTCCTGTTTCCTTTACCTTACAGACTGAATCACAGCTTCACAGATTGCACTGGGTTGGAAAGGACCTTCCAAGGGCACCTTGTCCGTCCTCTGCACTCAGCAGGGACACCTTCAACCAGAGCAGGCTGCACAGGGCCACATCAAGTCTGATCTGTCTGCAGGGACAGGGCCTTAACCACATCCCTGGGCAGCTTGTTCTGGTATCTCACCACTCTTTGTGCAGAACTTCCTCCTGATGTCCAGCCTAACTCTGCCCTGCTCCAGTCTCAAGCCATTGCTTTCGGCTTACCCCCACAGGCCATTCTGAGCATGTAGGTCAGATATTGAAATGCTCCTCTAAGGTCTGTCTGGGGCCTTCTCTTTTGCATGCTGAACAACCCTAACTCTCCCAGCCTGTCTCCATGGGAGAGGAGTTCTAGCATCCTGGTCATTTTGGGGACCTCCTCTGGACCCACTCCAGCAGGTCTGTGTTGTTCCTGTGTTGAGGACTCCAGAGCTGGACACAGCACTCGCTCTCCTGCCTCCTCTGTCAAGCCCACTTGATGAGACTTGCTGTGCCTTGTACTGTGCCTGCTTTTGTCTGATTCCCAGTCTCAGATTTTGCATAATGTAAAAATTGTCAGATATTTTCATTTGGTCCTCTCATAGCTCCTTGCAGTTCTTCAGGGCTTTGGTGAGGCTTTGGAAGCACATGATTCTCATGAAAAACAGTTTGTAGAAAATTAGTTTCACAGTAACAAATTGAAGCTAGCAAGTGGAAAGCCTGCATGGAGAAACTTGCTGTTGGTGCAAGCTACCATGAGCTTCTTTTAGAGAATCACAGCATGACAGGGCTTGGAAGGAACCCCTGCAGATTATCCAGTCCAAGCTAGAGCAGGCTCACCCAGAGTCAATCCTACAGGAACACATCCAGGTGTGTCTGGAATGCCTCCAGAGATGGAGGCTCCACAGCCTCTCTGGGCAGCCTGTCCTACTGCTCTGCCACCCTCATGGGGAAGAATTTTTCCCTGATGTTTCCATGTCACCTCCTGGGTTGCAGTTTGTGTCCATTGCCCCTTGTCCTATCCCTGGGCATCGCTGAGAAGAGTCTTGCTCCATCCTGCCATTCACCCTTCAGCTATTGATCAGCACTGCTGAGATCCCTCCTTGAACTCCTTTCTTAAGGTTCAACCCTTGGTGTTGCAGTATTTGTTGTGGCTGGGGCAGTCCTTCTGCCTTTTCTCAGAGTGTCTCTGCTGCTGACAGGCTGCTTGCTGGAGTGCCTGCTGGGGCTTCTTGATCTTTGTTCAGCTGCATGTCCTTCTGTGGGGCTTTAGGAGATGCTCATATGTCACCATTGTCAAAGGGCATAATGCACACTGTAATGATGGTTCTTGGAAATAAAAGAGCATAAAGAGATTTCTGCTCTCATCTTCTGTGGAGGTGTAGGCAGGCAGCCACAAGGCCTGTTCTGTTATGGTTTTTACTCCTCTGTTAATTGTCTCTGATTCTGCCAGTCCTGGTGTGGAAGAATGTGACTTGCAGTGGCCTAAACAGGTGTAGAAAGGTCTGCTCCTGCAGCAGAGAAGCTGCCTTCTGATTTAACATGAGTGTTGAGCACTGGGAAGGTAGGTTTCTGGATGAGAGCAGGTGCAGTTCGTTCATGAAGTATATCACAGGTGTTGGTTTCATTGTTTTATTCAGCATCAGACAAGAAGTGAAATACAGCTGTCAGGGGAGACATGGAGCTCTCCAGTTCTTGACAGACTATTTGCACTTGTGTTACCCTCAGTAAACTGTCGGTGTGCATGCATTCAGATCCCAAGAGAGCCCAGGGGGACAAAATGAAATGGCAGAGAATGGACTAGCAGATCAGAGACTGTTCCGCCCTGGGCAGTGCTTTGCAGTGGGAATGCAGCTCTCCTGTCCTTTCTTTGCCGGCAGATTACTTTTCCTTCTTGCTTGTTGCCCTGCTGGAGGACAGCATTGGGAGGTGACAGTTGAAGGGGAGGGTGCTGGCATTACTCTTGAAGCTGTTGAAATGCTGCTGCTTTTCAACACTCCCTATTACAGCAGTGCAGCCTGACCCAGGAGTCACAGCTGTGCTGGATGGTACCAACAGATGTAGCTAAGCAGGGCTGATAAGGCACAGGTAGTTTCCTTGGCAGCTGCTTCCTGGGTGGTCAGCACTCATGCTAAGCTTTCAGTGTGGGAACAGGACATTTGGGATAAAAGGTGTGGAGCCCACCAAAACACCTCCTTGTTAAGGGGTACAAATATTTGTTAGGCTTGCAGCAGAACAGGACTGACACAGGCACAGCACTCCTCTGGTCTTACCAGCCATCTGCTTCCTACTCTAAAACCCCAGGGCGGAGATGGGTGTTCAACAAAGGCTTGGGTTAGCAAAACTACTTCCACCTCATCCTCTGAAACATCTGGAACACTCCTGCTGAAAGGTGACCCTGGGTTCCCTGCCAAAAGAGTTAGGTCTGTCTGCTGTGTCAACACTTAGCAATAGCTAAAGGGTGCGGGACAAGAGAATGGGGCTGAGTGGTGTCCAGTGACAGGACAAGGTGCAGTGGACACAAACTGGAACTCAGGAGGTTTCACTTGAACATGAGGAAGAGCTTCTTTATTTCTTGGGTACCAGAGCATTGGGACAAGCTGCCCAGAGAGGTTGTGGAGTCTCCTTCTCTGCAGACTTTCAAGACCTATCTGGATGCTTTCATAGAATCAGTCAGGGTTGGAAGGGACCACAAGAATCAGACAGTTCCAACCCCCCTGCCATGGACAGGGACACTCTACCCTAGATCAGGCTGCCCACAGCCTCATCCAGCCTGGCCTTATACACCTCCAGGGATGGGGCCTCAACCACCTCCCTGGGCAACCCATTCCAGCCTCTCACCATTCTCATACTGAAAAACTTCCTCTTCACGTCCAGCCTGAACCTACTCATCTCCAGCTTCACTCCATTCCCCCTAGTCCTGTCACTCCCTGATATCCTGAGAAACCTGCCCTGGGTGACCCTGTTCTAGCAGTGGGGTTAGATTGGATGATCTCTGGAGGTCCATTCCAGCCTCCACCATTCTGTGCTTCTGTGTTTCTGTGAGTTGGGGTACAGGAACAAGTGTGACAGTTTGAGGCTGAGGAATTAGCTGGCTGAGAGAAGTGCAAAGCTCGTGTTAGTCCAGACTGGTTCCGGCTGTCTAACAGAGGTGCTGCCCTGTCCTTGTTCCAGTGTTAAATCCTGCTGATTCAGCAAAAGCAGCTGCATAATAGAGCAGGAAACCTTACCTTCTGAGTGCAGTATCTTCAATATCCTTATTCAAGGTGAGGCTGGACATGGCTCTGGGCAACCTGATTTAGCTGAGGATGTCCCTGCTAACTGCAGAGGGGGTTGAACTGGATGCCCTCTGGAAGTCTCTTCCAACCCAGACCATTCTGTGTTTCAATGTTTAGCAATTCTAGAAGCGGTAGCACTGAGCGTGACTTGTGGGTGGTTTTCTCTTCCAAAGGATTTTGGCTAACCAGAACAGTACTTCAAAACGTTCTGGTTTCACTCTGTTGTTGCCAGGCAAAGCCCTGACGAGCAGCAGGGACTTTAATATGCCCTTTGTGTTCAGACAGAAAGTTCTCCTGCCTCACTTCTTGAGAACTACCTTGTGGTGTCCAGCTGTGTTTCGTCATGGACTGCATGAAGTACTGAGAGGAGAACTTGCTTAGTGTTTAGGTGTGAGCAGTGGAAGGCCCTGGACTCTGCCCCCGGGTACTTGGTGGCTCTTCTCAGCTGCTGCTATTTTGAAAGTCAAAATGGAGTTTGGAGAGAAGCTTGTATGAGTTAGCTGGAGCTGGTGGGCTCCGTGTCCCTGGGTGCCCTTTGTAGAAGTAATGTCATTGCAAGGCAATTGCTGGTAGGTGGTAGATTTGTCTTCATTTGGGAGGGAGAGTGCAGAGAAAAGAGAAATTTGGGCTTCTCGAGTGCATAAATTGAAACTTTGCTCAGGCATCTCGCAGGGGTTGTGCTGACTTTGTAAAGTCCAGTTTGTGTTATTGATGCAAGTCTGCAGCCCTGGAAAACTCTCTGTACAAATCATGAACCCATGGGAAGCTGTTAACGTGAAGTAGGAAATAGAGAATGAGGTGATGACAGTAAAAGAAAACTGCCCCAAATTAAGGAAATAGGTCAGGTCTCACCTTCTCTGGTAGCATGTTTATAGAGGGGTGACACTGGATATATGGGTGGCAAAGATGTCAGGAAAGCAGAGGGTGTGTGTCTCTCGGAGTGTGGCGAGGTCGCTCCTGCAAAGCTTTGTGGAAGGCTTTGTAGTTACAAAACCAAGCAGACTGTCCTGTGCCACTGCACCTGACTCATGCCCTTTGTTGGTGTGTTGTTCTTTTGGCTGTTGAACCCTCAGGGGCTCGAGTCATAGCACAGTCACCTCGGAAGTCACTTCTTGAAGTTCATGTGATTGGCAGCTGCCCAGGTCTTGCTGACTGCAAGGTGTCCAAGCACGTGGGCACTGCATTTGTCATCATGGCCCTGTCATTCCTTGCCCTGCCTTCTGTAGCTATGCCAGCCTGCTGAGTCTGCTACTGAACTAAAGTGGGCTTGGTGTGTGTTAAAGAGGCAGATGATGGTTCATAGAGTCACAGAACTATTTGGGTTGGAAAAGCCCTTTAAGAGAATCCAGTCCAACCATTCTCTAGTTCTACCGAGGCTGAACCATGCCTCTCAGCACCGCTTCGATATGAATATGGAAGCTGTTGAATGTGGAATATTAATCTCCACGTGTTTGGAGCTGCAAGAGCACAGCACATTCAAATCATCAGATCATCAGACTCCCATCACCAAAGCTGTTTTTGTGGCTGTGATGGTTGTTGTATTTTTTTAAAGAAAAAACTCATCTTTAACTTAAGAGATCACAGCGTAGCAGGGCTTGGAAGGAGCCTTCAGAGATCATCCACTCCAAGCTCCCTGCCAGAGCAAGGGGCACCCAGGGCAGATTACACAGGAACACATTCAGATTGGTCTTGAAAGTCACCAGAGAAGGAGACTCCACAGCCTTTCTGGGTAACCTGCTCCAGGGCTCCAGCACACTCGCACCAAAGAAGCTCCTTCTCATGTTGAGGTGGAACCTCCTGGGTTCCAATTTGTGTCTATTATTTCTTGTCCTATCTCTGGGCACCACACAAAAGAGCCTGCTTCTTGACACCCACCCCTCAGACATTTACAGGCATTGATCAGATCCCCTCTCAGCCTTCTCTCCAGACTAAACAGCTCAGGGCTCTCAGTCTTTCCTCATCATATGTTTTGGTCCCTTCAGCATCGTCCTAGCCTCCCTTGGACACTCTCCAGTAATTCCCAGTCCATCTTTAACTGGGGACCCCAAACTGCTACAATCTGAAGTGCAGACCTGAGAGGGTGGTTTCCTGTTGTGTTTGCATGCATCGTGTCGCCAGCAGTGTGACAGATTGAAGGCAGACTGCAAAGCCAGCTGCAGTCCTGTTAGTAGCTCCATCCTCACTCTGCTACCTAAGCCCTGGAGGGCTTTTTGTTGGCTGGCTTGAACACGCACTGCTAGGCAAAATGGGAGCAATTGATGGTTGATGGAGAAAGCAGAGGCAATCTCTCCCAGTCCCAATTGTCTGTCATTTAAGCAGTGGTGCCCTGACGTTCCTCAGTTGCATGTTCTCATTGCTGCACAGGTGCTCTTCCAAGTAGGTGGCTCAGGTTCAAGTAGGTGGCCTCATTCACTCTGCAGAGCTCCTGCAGTTCAGTGCAAGTGAAATGCAGGTTAGTGGAGTTAAAGTTGAGTGAGTTAAGTAACCTGCACCAGTTTTCTTCTCTGTTACCCTTCAGGTTCACTTTTCTGGTGTGTTTAAATCAGCAAATGGATATCACAGAGTCACAGAATGGTAGGGATTGAAAGGGACCTTCACAGATAATCCAGTCCAACCCCCTGCCAGAGCAGGGTCACCCAGGGCAGGTCACACAGGAACACATCCAGGTGGGGTTGGAAAGGCTCCAGACAAGGAGGCTCTACAGCCTCTCTGGGCAGCCTGCTCCAGGCCTCCAGCACCCTCAGAGGGATAAAGTTTCCTCTCCTGTTCCCGTGGCACCTCCTCTGCTCCAGCTTGCCCCCACTGCCCCTTGTGCTGCGCTTGGCCACCTCTGAGCAGAGCCTGGCTGCATCCTCCTGACACTGCCCTGCCCATCTCTAGCACAGCACTGAGGGCAGCCCTCAGGCTCCTCTGCTGCAAGCTCCCAGCCCCAGCTCCCTCAGCCTGGCCTCACAGGAGATGATCACTGCCTGCAGCAGCTTGGGGTCTCTGGGCTGGGCTCTCTCATGCAGTTCCCTGAGGTCCTTCTGGAACTGAGGGGCCCAGAACTGGAGACAGTATTCCAGACATGACCTCACCAGGGAAGAGTAGAGGGGCAGGAGAACCTCCCTAGACCTAATCACCATAGCCTTTCTCATCCACCCCAGGATGCCCTTGGCCTTCTTGGCTACAAAGGCACCTTGGTGGCTCGTGGGCATCCTTCTGCCCACCAGGACCCCCAGGTCCTTTTCCCCAGAGATGCTCTCCAGCAAATTAGCCCTGATGTTGTTGCCTGTTGAAAAGTGCTTATTGGGCAGAGTGGTTCTAGATGAGTTTGTCTGTGAAGTCCTTGACAGGGTGGCACAAGGGAGGGCTGATCTGGTGGTGAATGAATCCAGTTATCAGTTCTGTGCAAGGTTAGCATAGTGCAAGAGTGGTCAGGCATTGGAACAAGCTGCCCAGGGAGGTGGTGGAGCCCCCATCTTTGGGGGTGTTCAAGAAACCTCTGACTATGGCACTTGGGGACATGGTTTAATGACCAGAGCGGTGCTGGGTTGATGCTTGATTATCTTAAAGGACTTTTGCAACCCAAACAATTCTGCAGTTCTGCCATCTGCAGAAGGGCTCTGGTGGAGGGCAGGAGTTTTGTCTTTGTCCAGACTTGTCAGGTATTCCTTTGTGACTCAGCTCTAACTCAGGTGGTTGTGTCCAGTTTCCTTTGCCTGTGCTCTGCTTGGTTGCTGAAGAAGTGCAGTGTGAGGTGCAGATGAGTTCATTACTGTGCAAGTGTAGCTGCTCATTGAGGTTCATCCTCCATCAGGTCCTGACTTGGGGGACTCCTAGAATAGCTGTCAAGGATGAATAATTGAGCACAGCATCACATTGCCTCATTGCCTCTGCCCTGTGAGCCCTCCTGTCTTGTTGAAATCCACTCCACGGTGTGAGGGCTGCCGTTTGCATTGATGATTGCACTCCTTTTGTACTCCTTCAAGATTTATCAGTGTACAAAGGCAAGGTGAATATTTGATAGGGATAAGCAGTAACAACCCCTATGCCAGAGTAGCTGGAGCTTGTTCTGTAAAGCTTAGGTGCTGAGCTAGGCTTGAATGTTCAGTTGCCTTTGAATGGAGTTTTATACCTGACACTGGGGTTGGTGTAGTGAGGGAATCCACAGCTTCAGGCTACTAGTTCCATTCTGGGGAGAGAAGAGAGGCTTCATAGAGACTTGCTAGACACAGTTCAAGTACACAGTCCTGTCCACAGACTGCCCTAGCTGCTGCTACATCTGGCTACAGCTCAGTGGGCTCGCATTGCAGGGACTGTTTTCAGGAGGAAAACTGCAAATGTGGAACTTGGAAGCAGGTCCAAATGCAGATAAATTCCCTGTATGCCTCGAGGAGAGATCTGATCATTTTCACTTAGCACTGGGTGCTGCAGTGCTGCTGTTTTGTCACTGTCAGCAACTACATTTTTCCCCAAAACAACTTGAACCTTGAGAAAAGAACTTCTCGAGCAAAGCAGGTGTTTGGAAGTGCCAAGGGAACCACTTAAGGATTCAGCAGGAGTAGAGGTTTAATGGAGGAGTAGAGACCAATACGTTCTGAGATTTAAGGAAGGGATACCAGATGTCTGGGGAGGTTTTATTTCCCTTTCCAACTACTTGCAGCTTTCTGTTGGTGCTCCTATTCTCTCTTACCCAGTGAGTTTTATCTTCTGTGAGAAAGAAGAGAATCACCTGCCAGGGAAACTCTGGGAGAGAGATTTTCAGTCCTTGGGCAGTGTTTTTAGAAAGAGTTCTGCGGGTCTGGCTTCACCCATTTCAAAAGTCACTTTTAAAACTGACAGTGGAAGCACTTCATCCTCTTGTCTGCTTGACTGGAAAAGCCCTTCATGGACTTTTTCTTCCAGCAGCCACAGAATCAGAGGCACAGGAATGGTTTCACTTGGAAAAGCCCTTTCAGATCCTTCAGCCTAACCAGTCTCTAACTCTGCCAGGGCTGAGGCTAAGCCATGGACCACACCACCTCCCTGGGCAGACTGTGCCAGCCTTTGAGAACTCTTCCAGTCAAGAAGTTTCTTGTAATCTTCAACCTAAACCTCCCCTGGTGCAACTTGGGGCTATTTCCACTCACTGATGGTCTGCAAAGCAGCTCTTTGAAGACTGAGATCCTGACATTCTATGATTCTGTGATCTTGGAGGTCCTTTCTGGCCTGGTTGATTGTATGATCATTTGTCTCTCTTTGCCCTGCCTGGGCTATCATGGTTGTTCAATGCGGCCCCCAAAACAGTTGAAGCTGCAAAGGGGGATCTGTTCCCAACCATCATGGAGAGCAGAGGGGGTGAAAGGCTCCACATTTGTCCACCCAGCCTTCCTGATCCTGAGGAAGATCTGTTGTGAAGGTTGCACTGTGGCTACAGGAGTTACAGCAACAGAAGGGAAGAAGTGCCTGGGAGGCTTCTTAACCATCCAGCTGCAGTGGTGCTGTGTGCAAGATGCCTGGAGCTATGGGGGGAAGCGTCTGTGAGGTTGTGGTCAGCCTCAACTCTGGGAGTCTCACATGAACTGTGCCCTGCTGAGCTACACTGGCAAAAGGGCTACAGCCACAACCCTCACTGCGTGGCTGATGAAATGGCACTGCTGAGGTGGGATCTGTAAGCCAACCCTGATTGAAGCCTTGCTGCTTGTTGTGTCTTGTGCAGCTCTTGCCCAGAGGTGACTTTATGCAATGGCCTCACACCACAGTTCCTCTCCAGTGCCTCAGTCCAACGCCGGTGATGCTTTCCTCAAGAAGGAGCTGGAGGCCACCAAGCGCTTCTGTCCCATACAGTCGCTGCCTGACGTGTGCCCCAAGGAGCCCACAGGTGAGCCTGCTGCGCAGGGGAGAGGGGCAGGGTGGCTGACTTGGCTAACCTGGGCATGTGTGCTGGGTCAGGGGCCCTCCTGTGCTGGGGGCAGTGCACTGAGCCCCTGCTGTCACTGCTTTACAGCAGGCAGTGTCCCTTGGGTGCAGTGCAAGAACTACCAGTTTGCAGCCTGCTTTTAGGTGTCCACGGTACAGGCTGGGATCTTTCTGGTGTGATTCCACAGTGTAGTGATGATCCGTTCTAGATGCAAGAAGAGGCCATGATATGTTCTGTCAGAGCCTGTAACAGGCCTGTCCAGCATGCTGGGGCTCTGGCTGTGGACTGCTGGGCCATGCCGCAGTCCTCCTACAGGAGGTTGCAAGAGAACTCTGCTAACACTGTCATGAGTCTCTATGCCTGTCGTAGTGAGTGAACTCCAGGCGGGGGCTGGTCACCAGTGGTGTTCCCAGGGCTCAGCGCTGGGGCCAGGTCTCTTTAATATCTTTAACCCTGATCTGAGTGAGGGGATCCAGGAACCCTCAGTCAGTTTGCAGGTGGTACTGAGCTGGGAGGGAGTGTGGAGCTGCTGGGGGGTAGGAAGGCTCTACAGAGAGACCTGCACAAGCTGCATCCATGGGCTGAGGCCAGTGGGATGAGATTCAACGAGGCCAAGGGCTGGATCCTGCACTTGGGGCACAACAATTCTAAGAAGGCTTCAGGCTGGGGGCAGAATGGCTGGAAAGTGCCCAGCAGAGAAGGAGCTGGGGGTGCTGGTGGACAGCTGGGTGAAGGTGAGCCAGGCTGTGCCCAGGTGGCCAAGGAGGGCAGCAGTAGCCTGGCCTGGATCAGCAATGGTGTGGGCTGCAGGAGCAGGGCAAGGATTGTCCTCCTGCAGCCAGCACTGGGGACGCCACAGGTGGAGGGCTGGATTCAGTTCTGGGGCCTCACTCCAAGAAGGACATTGAGGGTCCAGAGAAGGGCAAGGAAGATGGGGAAGGGTTTGGAGAAGAAGGCTGGGAAGGAGCAGCTGAGGGAGCTGGGGGTGTTTGGTGTGGAGGAGACTGAGCAGAGCCCTTCTCTACAGCTTTCGTTCACAGCTGCAGCTGCTGTGGCACACAAAAAGTTAGTTTCTAAAAAAGAGGAGGTGGGGTGGGACCTGACGGATGGTGAAATCCAGTGCAGCTGAATTTCAGCTCCCTCTGTGTTCAGGTTCAGATCAGTGCACATCTGTTGGTGGGTGGGAATTTTTTCTCTGAAGTAGTAGCTGTTGTTGATGAGCTAAATATCCTAACTGTATGTGAATACCTTGCTGTGCTCAACGCTGTCCTTGCTCAGTCTGAGAGAAGCCATGGCAGTTAAAGTGTTGCAGAAGGGCAATATCCTTTCTGCAGCGGTAACTTTGCTCTAACGCCCGGTGTCTGTTGCAGAGGTAACTGAACGCTGAGCACATGCTGTATGTAAGAGCCTCACTGCAGCGAGCACACAAGGCTCAGTTTCTCACCGTAGCCTCTTGTCTTGTCTTTTGTGCCACAGGTGACCCCAGTCAGCTGTGTGACAGCCCCTCTCTCGTTATGGACCAGCACAGATGGACTATCTATCATTCCAAAGTCAATCTCCCAGCAGCACTAAATGACCCTAGGTTAGCAAAAAGGGAATCTGATTTCTTTACAAAAACGTGGGGAGTGGACTTTGTGGACACTGAGGTCACGCCTTCGTTCTACCTCCCACAGATCACCAAGGAACATTTTGCATTGTACCAACAGGAGATCACTCCGGTAAGAGCCCGGGGGTGGGGTCACACAGTGCTGGGGCCAGGGAGAGGCCTGAGCGCCCTCTCACTGCGACTGGCCCTGCTGGAGCTGGGAATTAATTCGCTCCGCAGTGCTTGTTGACTCTTTGCAGGACTTCCCTGCTTTGTCACCTGGGTGTTTGCAGTGTGCAGAATGCTGACTAAATCCTTTCCAGGCAATTTCATTGTGGTTTTTTATTGGTAACTCTGCATATGGAGCTCTGCACCAGTACTCCAGGGCTTAGTTCCTGTTGATTCTGATGATGAGTCCCTTTGTCTGTAAGGAGTGTGTTGGGCTTTCCAGTGCAGTGTGGCATGTTCAAACCTCCAGATCCAGCACAAAGCAGGATTATGTGCAGCAAGGACTGGAGATAGTTTTGAAGACTCTCTGATTAGAACATTTATGCTTGATGATCCTAAACTTCAAACAGGGCTAGTATCGTGATGGGTTCTTTTGCAGCAGGAGAGTTTAAGCTACGTCTAAGGGCACCAAGGCCGGTAGGAGAGACCTACAGGCTCTTAACATGCAGGTGTCGGGGAAGTATCTGGTGTTTAGGTTAGATGTAGGAGAACCTTCTTGACTGAAGGGGTTCTCATAGCCTTGCACAGGCTGCCCAGGAAGGCCATGGCTTAGCCCCAGCCTTGGCAGAGTTAGACTGGTTGGGCTGGAGGATCTGAAAAGGCTTTTCCAAGTGAAACCTTTCCTGTGCCTCTGATTCTATGGCTTCTAGAAGAAAGATTCCATGAAGGGGCAGCTGCCCTGTTCTGTGGCTTCCCTCAGTGCTTCAGCTGACTTAGTGAGCTTTAGCAAGGTGATTCCTCAGCACTGTAGTCTGCTGGTGTTCACACCTGGAGACAGAATCAAAAGCCCAGTGTGAGGAAATGAAGGCCTGCAGTGGTGGGATAAGGGACAGTGGTTTGAAATTGGAGAAGAGGAGATTCAGGTTGAATGTTAGGAACAAATTCTTTACCGTGAGGGTTGAGCACTCAAATTGCACAGGGAAGTGGTTGGGCCCCATCCCTGGAGATAGTCAAGGTGAGGCTTGACAGGGCTCTGGGAGACCTGAACTAGTTGAGAATGTCCCTGCTGGCTGCAGAGGGTGTTGGACTGGATGAGTTTTGGAGGTCCCTTCCATTGTAGGCCATTCTGTGAGTCTGTAAGCCGTAGTCCTTCAGCAAGACCCTCACTGACAGGGTGTGGAAGGGATTCCTGCTCTGATCTGATTGAATCCAGCAGTGAAAATGCATTCACCACGTGCTGATATGATTCCTGGGCCGACAGCAAATAGGGTTTGCATTCTGTAACTGCAACTGCTCTGCAGTTATAGCTCAGTGTGCAGTGCAGGTACTACACCTCTGCAATAGATTCTGTGTTCATTTTCTCTTGAGCTGTAAAGAAACAGGGAAAGAACCTGGCACAGTGACTGCAGGGTGAATGTTTTGTCACCTTTTGCTTGGACAAACAACAGCTGAGCTTTGAAGTGGGGACAAAAACCTATCATGATCTTACCAGGACTGTTGTTTCACTGAATACACTGGATCTTCTGCTTCAAAAGTTAAAAAGCCTTTTCTTTGAAGCCTCAGAATTATTCTTTCGTATGTTTTTTGTTTTCCAGAGAGAGAAGGTTCAGGAGAGAGGCAAGGATGTTTGTGCTGCTAAAGACCCCTTCGACAGGACTCTGTTGCACACCCACGGTACAGTCACGAAGCAGGGATTTCTTCCTGTGCCAGGGAGGACGCTCAGTGATGAAAGCTGCCACACACTAATGGGCTCCTTCCTTTGCTTGGGGGCTTCCTGTGCGGTGGGAGCTGCTGCTGCTCTCTCTGTAACAATAGCTGAAACCTCAGGCCTTGTTGACCACTGCAGGCCAGAACGCTTGTGCTGCCTGCTCTTGCCTTAGCAGGTTTGTGTTCGTGGCAGCTTGGTGTGTCCTTGGCAGTGTTTTCTTCAGCTTCCTTTCAGTCAAGGAACTGTTGCATCATCTTTCTGGCAGCTATTGGCTTTGCAATGAAGGAGGGCAGTACTGGGCCATTCCTGTGTCTGTGTCATGAAGGTCAAGGAATGGCTGAGGTGGGAAGTGACACTTTGGGATGGTCTAGTCCACGTCAGTTGTGCGGGCAGGCTCACCTATCAGAGGGCAATGTCTGCCTGAATTGTGAATTTACCCGGAATGGAGGTGGCACAGCCTCTCTGAGCCAGCTGTGTCACTGTTTGACCATCCTCACAGTCAAAGTGCTGCCTTATGTGTAGATGGAGTTTCTCATGGATCAGTTTCTGCCCACTTCCTCTTGTCCTGCCACTGGGCACTGCTGAGAAGAGCCTGCTCTATCTTCTTTACACAACAGAGAGTTAAAAAACAGTGTTAAGATCCCTCCTGCACTTGTCCAGGCTAAGCAGTCTCAGGTCTCTCAGCTTCTCCTATGAAAGATGCCCTGGTCTCTTAATCATCTTTGTGGCCCTTCACTGGGCATCCTTCAGTGTCTGGGCCTGGGTCTGTCTTGTACTGAGCAAGGACTGATTTCAAGTTCTTGTGTAAGCAGTTCAGCTAATGTGAAACTGGACAAAGCAAGGCAAGAAGTAAAATAAAAAAGACAAGAACAAGAAATAGTCCTACCCTGGAGCAGCCTTTTAATATTTATCCATTTTAATATTCATTTATTTGCTCTGAAATGGTAACATAAAATATTTCTCAGCGTCTTGTTGCCATGAAGAGATGTCAGTGTCTACAGGTAATGCAGCATGGAGCATTCAATGTTTTATTCCTCTTGACCAAGCTCTTCCAACCAGGTTTCTTCCTCCTTTTCCTTCCTCCTTTCCATGCAAGAGGAAGCCCTTCTGCAGGGCTGCTCTGGGATTGGTTTCATTCTGCACCAACTCTTCCTGAGGGAGTTTGTGGCCTGTGCTGCATATCAAAGCTCCTTCTTCAGGCTTAGCTTCAATTGCTTTGAAAGGGTATTTTAAAGCAAAGAGCAAATGACTGTGTCACCCAAGGAACTCTGGGAGCTTCTTGAGGGGTGGCTGGACACTTGCTAGTGCAAGCATCTTTTGGGAAGCAGGAGCTATTCATCGTCTGTCAGTTCTTTGGGTTGTGTCACCTGCCTTGCTCCAACTCCAGCCCTCAAGGCTTGGACTTTCATTCCGTAGAAGGCCGAAGGCTGAGGACAGCAGGGTGAGTCCTAGGCCACTTGCTTTATTTCACTACAAATCAAGTGTCTGAGTCTGGGTGACCCTGCTCTATGAGGAAGGTTGGACTAGATGGTCTGCAGGGGTCCCTTCCAAGCCCTGCCATTCTGGGGTTCTGTGAAGAGCCATATTGGTGAGAGCAGTGTAGGAGCTAATGCTGTTGGAGTGCTTCCATGCTTGCTAGGGATGAGGAGATCATCCCCTGTGCTCTGGCTTTGTTGCTTCTCAGGCTTTGTTCCTCACTTCTTCTGGCCTCCAGCCTGCCCCCACTCTCTGTAATGCACAGTAAGGTAATGAGCAGAGGAGGACAAGGGGGCTTTGTCTGAACCTCTGAAGTCTGAATTTGCCTTTTCTTCAAGTTGTGCTGGGGAACAACCATGCAGCTCTTCTTCCAGCTAGGTTTCCTCACCATCTATTATGGCCAGGTCAGCTTACTTCAGAGGAAGTGTAGCTTTGTGCTGCATGCTCAGTGTGCTTGGAAGTGTCCTGAGCACCCATCCTTCGAGTGCTGTGCACAAGTGATTTGGACAGCTTCAGTCTGCACCATTAAAGCTGGAGTGTGCTGGAGGGATTTTGTACTAGCCCTTGCCAGTTGATGGCAGAGCACATTTCGGGACAGGAAGGTTGCTGGCTATGACTGACATAGCCAATCTGCTGTGGCAGACAGCCAAGTGCAAGCATCTTGGGATACTCTTGAGCATAAGATCTGAAGGCCCATGGCTGGTGGTGTTCCCCAGGGATCAGTACTGGGTCCTATCTGAGTAACGTATTCATCAGTGACCTGGATGAAGGGATGCTGTCCCTCAGTCACTTTACTGTTGGGAGCAGTGGCTGACACCCCAGGCTGTGCTGCCATCCAGTGAGAACTGGACGGAGTGCAAGAGCGTGCACTTAAGGAGTGCAACAAGGGCAAGTGGAGAGTCCTGCACCTGGGAAGGAACAACTCCTGCACCAGTACAGGTGAGGGGTTGACTTCTGGGGAAAAGGACCTGGAATTGCTGGTGGACAGCAGGCTGACTGTGAGCCAATGATGTGCACTCATGGCCAGGAAGGCCAATGGCAGCCTGGGGTGCATTCCGAAGAGTGTGTCCAGCAGGTCTCTCTCCGTCTCTGCTTTGCCCTGGTGAGGCCTTACCTGGAATACTGCATCCAGTTCTGGGATCCCCAGTTCCAGAAGGACAAGGAGCTAGTGGAGAGAGTCCAGCAGAGAGCCCCTGAGCTGCTGAGGGCACTGAACATCACCTTGTGAGGAGAGGCTGAGAGCCCTGGGGCTGTTCAGCCTGAGGAGGAGCAGCCTGAGGGACATCTCAGCAATGCTGAGCAATAGCTGAAGGGTGAGGGTCAGCAGGATGCAGCCAGACTCTGATCAGTGGTGCCCAGGGACAGCACAAGAAGCAACGAACACAAACTGGAGCCACAGGAACAGAAGGGAAAAGTTCCCTGTGAGGGTGGCAGAGCAGTGGGACAGGTTGCCGAGAGAGGCCATGGAGTTTCCATCTCTGGTGGCCGTCTGGACCCACCTGGATGTGTCCCTGTGTGATTGACTATGGGTGACCCTGCTCTATCAGGGTGGTTGGACTCTATATCCCCAGAGGTCTCTTCCAGCCCCTCACATCCTGTCATTCTGATGCTTAAGTCCAAGGGACAGCATAAGTTGTCAGAGAATCAGAGCATCCCGAGTGGGAAGGGAGTTCAGAAGGTCTTTACTGCAACTGCCACCTCAAAGCCAATTCAGCTATAAGGTCAGGCTGAGCTGTTCAGGGCTTCATCTCATTGGGCCTTGAAAACCTCTGAGGATGGAGGTTACCTCCTAGCCCTTCTGGGCAGCCTGATCCAGTGCTTGATTGTCCTTGTTGTGAGAAAGGTTTTCCTTGTGTCCAGTCAGGATGGTTCCACTGATCATTGCTGTTCCCTGCCCACCCCTTGTGAGGAACTTGGGGTCTGACAGTGTTCACATTGCTACCCCTTGTTTGCTCATCACTGACTGCTTGTGTTCTGTTTTCATTGTAGATAAATCCAGGACAGATCTCGAACAAGTACCTAAGGTATGGTTCCTGGGCACTGTGAGCTTCTGTAAGGGTTTTCCATGTGCAGTCTTGAGTATTTCAGGCTGCTGTGTCATAGCTGCTTGGGATCTGCAGTGCTCACAGCCTAAGACAAAGACCAAACTGGCTTCCTTGTGGCTTTTGTCTGTTTGATTGGCTTTGTTATTGTTTGCCACGGTGTTGATTTTTTTTTAATCTTCCTTAAAAGAAAGCAAAAATGGCATCATCTTGGACAGTTAAAACCTCAGAGCTGGCCAAAGTAGTCACTTTTAGTAGAAAGAAGTGAAACCTGAGGAGGCTGATAGATGCCTGAGTGTTGAGTGGTGTACATCTTCCACCAGGCTTGACTCCTTGGATCCTTGAACAAACCCCTTCTGCACGTGGGCTTGCAGCAGATGTGCTGTGGGGTTGTTTTGTGGCAGGCTGAAAAAGACACACCTCTAGATTCCATCTCAGCCCAGAGAGCTTTTTCTGGGTCCATGAGGGAGTCAGAGCATGAACGTGGGTCAGCAGTTCTTTGGCTGTCTCTGCGGTGTTTGAAAGTCCAGCAAACAGGAACGTTTGGCTGTGGTGCTGCCATACACACTGAATCTGTTAAAACTGCACTTCATAAGCACATGGCAAGGGCACTGCTGCCTGCCTGGGAGCTGAGGGCTGGCACTGGTTTTACTAAATGCAAATAAAACCAGAGAGAGTTTCAGGTCCATGGCTGTCAGGGAGGTGTCATCACTGTTAAATGTCACCAAATATCACCTTGTGACCAGCACCTTTGCCGCCTTCTGCTAAAGATAGCTCTGCTGCCTGCCAGGTAGCTCTTGCAGCACCCTGACAGCTGGCTGGATCCTCAGTCTGGTCAAAGTTATGGCCCCAGAGCTGAGCGGGTCAGCAGCTGGACACCCTTCTGGTCCTTTGGAAGCCCCAGCTGCAGTTCACTGCTCCGTTTGGTTTAGCTCGCTGGGGCGCTCACTCACCTGGCTCTTTGTGGGGCTGTGCCTTCCCCTTTTAGGAAGCTCAGACTCTGTCAGATCACACAAGCCTTTCAGGCACGAAGGGAGCTGGTTATAAGGTCTGGAAAGAATTTGTTTGCCTGAGGACTTTATGCAAATGAGTGAACAAGGCCCCGTGGGGAGGTGGGGAGGAAACTGCAGGGCTGAGCGAGGCACATTTATTCCTTTTGTTCTTCTGTTCCAGATTTTTATGAAACCGGATTTTGCCTTGGAAGATTCCTTAACATTTAATGCCGTTTTACCATGGTCTCATTTTAGTACTGCTGCTGGCAAAGGCAATCGTGATGCAGCTTCCTCCAGGTTACTCCAAGAAAAGGTAGAGCCTTGATCCCAGCTGGCATTAGCCACTGCAGCTGGCAGCTGCTGCAAACTCTTGCTGCCTTTTCCTGCTTGCTGTGGGCTTTGGTGTTTCTCGTGGTACAGCAGGCTGAAGATTGTTAGTGAACAGGGCAGGAAGCATCTTACTGCAAGAGAGCTTTTTGTTGGCCCTGCTAAATAAGCCCATGCATGAAATCTTGGTGAAAGAGCCTATGAATGGCATAGTACCAAGTGGCTTTTCGTGACTGTCAAAGCTTAGTGAAGCAGGGGAGGACTGCAGAGATGTGGAACTGCTTGTTAGGAGAGCAATCCATGAGAAGAGGAAGCCAGAGCTTCTGCACTGTTTAAGACTGTTGCTTTCTTGCCCCTCAGGGAAGCTCCAGCTGCAAGGCACCGTGGTGTCCGTGCTAAAAGCAATACCAGATCCTGGGGGGTTTGCATGTAAGGAGCTTCTCTTACCTTTGATTGTCCTGCCGTCTGCAGCGATCCCCGTTCGCGTTTCGCAGGGGGTTGGAGTGCACTGGAGAGCACAACAGCAGAGCAAACAGAGGTCTGAGGCTTTTTGTTGTGTTGCTCATGCAGTCATCCTGTAGAAAACCCCATGCTGAACCCTTTGGGTGGCCTCATTTACCACCAAATGCTTCCAGAAGATCTGCAGGATTTTGGAGGCTGTTTTCTAACTGTAATTAACCCTCCTGTTTAACCTGCTGAAGCCTGTGGGGGCAAGGGGAGAGTAGTGAGGTGTCTTAAGGAAATATTTAACGTGACATCATCTGGGTAGTGCTTCCAGGTTTCCAGAAGTCAGACTTGCTGCTTTCCTACTAGCTCAGGAGAGAGAGACAAGCTCTGCTGGAGGCTAACTTGGTCCTTCACTGGGTTGTCCTCCATGCTTAGAGTTGGAGTTTCTTGTGGCAGTCACTCTCTGAGGATAAAAAAGCAATATCTGGCAGCTGCTTTAGACTCACCAAGCATGCCTGGCAGCAGCAGGATGGACACTCAGCATGGACTGGGAGTGAAGGAGACTTGGAGTCCTCCCTGGTGCAGTGGAGGGAAAGGAAAGCTTTGATACCCATGAGCCAGGCTTCTTTGGAGAGTGGGCACAAATACCTTGATGGCATAAAGCAGTTCAGGTGCCTCCAGAGCCACAGGCCTGATCAATCGCTGTGCTGCTGCTTACTGCTGAGATACAGGCCCACATCTTCTGGTTTGCTCTTTAAATGCTCTGATCCAGATGTAGTTTACACTTGGCACATAGCAGTGGGCACCCTTTGGCCACAACTGCCCTAAGCTCCAGGTGCCAGTTTCCAGCAGGGTTTTGAAGCCCTGCCTTAAGTACACATCATGAGGCTGTTAGTGCTTTTGGACTGCTGCTGATCACCTTGAACAATGTCCCCCTGACGTTTTTCTCTTCCTTGCTTCCTTCCATGTCTTGCCCTGCACTGGCACTGTGAGCTCTTTGAGGCAGGTACTATCATTTTGTTCTACCTCACTTAGCATAGCAAAGGGACCTAGGGCACCTGATTGGTGCAGTCACAGAAATAAATGATGCTCGTAAGCCCTTCTCTGATCCCTCTGCCTTTCACAGCTTTTCCTGTGGGCTGGGTGTGTTTCAGCTGGTTGGTGAAGGATAGTTTTGATGCAAGGTGTTGGAGAAAAAGTGGTTTGCACACAGTCTAAATCCCTGGTGTTAAAGACAGGCAGAGCATGCAAGAAGGAAATGTTCTCCAGAGGGGTTTCTTTCCATCTCTGGGTGGGACTTATGGCATTCTGCATAAGGTTTGAGTGTGTGGCAGCTTTTAGGTGTCAGGTCACCTGAGTGACCATCCGGATACCTGTCCTTGGAGTTTGCATGTTCAGCAGAAGGCAGAACACAGCTTTTACAGCTCAGGTCATCAGGCCTACCCTGAAATTCAGGTTCTGGACATGTGGGCATACTCTGGGAACCACACAGTGCCAGCACACATCAGCTACACTTCACAGGAGCTCCAGCTGGTTGGCAAGAACCAGCAACAGCAGCCACAGCTATCCTGAGGACTTTTCCACAAGGAAGAGTCTGCAGGCTGGTTGGTGAACAGAGCCATTCCAAAGCCACCTCACCTGATCTCAAGCAGTTTCTGTGTGTGGGCTTACTTGCAAGCCAGCACTCAGAGCTGGTTCCTGGCTGCTGGCCATGTTCTCACAGTGCCACTGTGCAGAAGCTTGGCTCTTTCTAAATGTGTTGCACCCAGCTCTGTAGCCCTCAACACAGAATGAGAGTTAACCAGGCTGGAAAGGCCTTTGAGATCATTGAGTCCAACCTAACACCTTCCAATTAACTGTTAATTAACCATGGCATAAATGCCTCATCCAGTCAGCATCTCCAGGGATGATGACTCCACCACCTCCCCAGGCAGCCCATTCCAATGCCAACAGCTCTTTCTGCCAAGAACTTCTACCTAACATCCAGCCTGAACCTGCCCTGGCACAGCTTGAGGCCATGTCCTCTTGTTCTGTCCCTGGGTGCCTGGCAGAAGAAACCAACCCCACCTGGACTCAGTCTCCTTTCAGGTAGCTGTAGAGTGCTGTGAGGTCTGCTCTGAGTCTCCTCTTCTGCAGGCTGCACACCCCCAGCTCCCTCGGCCTCTCCTCACAGGGCTGTGCTCCAGGCCCCTCCCCAGCCTTGCTGCCCTTCTCTGGACACCTTCCAGCACCTCAACATCTTTCTTAAACTGAGAGGCCCAGAACCGGCATGACCAGTGCCAATATAGGGGCAGAAGGACTGCCCTGGTCCTGCTGGCCACACTGTTCCTCATCTAGGCCAGGATGCTATTAGCCTTCTTGGCCACCTGGGCACTCCGCTAGCTCATGTTCAGTTGTCAACCAGTATCCCCAGGTCCCCTCTCTGCCTGGCTGCTCTCCAGCCACTCTGTCCCCAGCCTGTAGTGCTGCATGGAGTTGTTGTGGCCAAAGTGCAGAACCTGGCACTTGGACTTGTTAAAACTTCTGGCACTGGACCTGTGCCCATCTGTCCAGCCTGTCCAGGTCCCTCTGCAGAGCCCTCCTGCCCTCTAACAGATCCACTCTTGCTCCCAGCTTGGTGGTGTTGCAAACTTGCAGGTGGAGGACTCAATCGCCTCCTCCACATCATCACTGAAGATACTGAACAGGACTGTACCCAGCACTGATCCTTGGGGCACACCACCAGTGACAGCTGCCAACTGAATGTGGCACCATTCAGCACCACTCTCTGTGCCCAGCCAGTTCTTAACCCAGCACAGAGTGGCCCTGTCCAAGCCAAGGGCTTCCAGCTTGGCCAGGAGTTTGCTATGTCAAAGGCCTTGCTGAAGTGCAGGAAGGTTACATCCACAGCCTGCCTCATGTCCACCACAGGGTCACCTGGTCATAAAAGGAGATTAGGTTTGTCAGGCAGGACCTGCCCCTCCTAAATCCATGCTGGCTGGGTCTGATCTCTGCATCCTGTAGGTGCCCTGTGATTGCACTCAGGATGATCTGCTCCTTTTATCTTGCCTGGCACTGAGGTCATGCTGACAGATCTGTAATTTCCTGGGTCCTCCTTCCAACTCTTCTTGTGGATGGGCACCACATGGGCAGCTTCTAGTCTGTAGGGACCTCTCCAGTGAGCCAGGACTGCTGATAAATGATGGAGAGCAGCTTGGCTAGCTCATCTGCCAGCTCTCTCAGCTCCCTAGGGTGGATCTCATCTGATCCAATAGACTTGTGAGGACCCAAAAGGCTCCACAGGTCCTCCTGGATTTACGGGGGGGGGGGTTGTTCTTTTCGTTGACCCCACCTACCAGCCCAGGAATCATCTGGCCTGAGGACAACCTGCCTTGATATTGAAAACTGAGGCAAAGAAGGTGCTGAGTACCTCTGCCTTTTCCTCATCTCTAGTTACTCCATTCTCCTTCTTGTCCAACAAAGAGTGGAGGTTTTCCTTGCCCTTTTTGTCATTAATGTATTTATAAAAACATTTCTTGTTATCATTTCCAGCAGTGGCAGTCTGAGTTCTGACTGGGCTTTTGTCTTCCTTCCTACATGATCTAGCAACAGCCTTTAAACTTTCTGGGTTACCTCCCCCTCTTCCCAAAGGTGATAGCCCTCTTTTTCTCTTAATCCCTTCACAAGTCCCTTGCCCATCCAGGTCGCCTTCCCCTCGGCTCCACTTGCAGCACATTGGCACAGCCTGT
The DNA here is from genome assembly GCA_013400475.1 of Tricholaema leucomelas. Taxonomy (NCBI): domain Eukaryota; kingdom Metazoa; phylum Chordata; class Aves; order Piciformes; family Lybiidae; genus Tricholaema lacrymosa; species Tricholaema leucomelas. The sequence goes on from WAAF01016222.1 coordinate 406,310, forward strand.
TCCTGTGCCTTCACATCTCTTTCTTGCAGTAGGTCCAACCTGCCTGCACCCCTTTGTTCTTAAGGGCTTTTTCCCAAGGTACCCTCCCAGTGAGTTCCCTGAATAAGCTGAAGTCTGCTCTCCATCAGTCCAGTGTGGACGTCCTGTTGATGCCCCTTCCAGCTTCACTGCATATTGATAACTTTATCATTTCCTGGTCAGTGCAACCCAGACAGTCTCCGACCACCACATCTCCCACCAGCCCTTCTCTGCTTGTAAGCAGCAGGGTGAGCAGAGCCTCACCCCTGGCAGGCTGGCACAGCAGCTGTGTCAGGAAGCTATCCTCCATGCTCTCTAAAAACCTTCTAGGCTGCTTCCTCTCTGCTGTGTTGAGTTCCCAGCAGGTATCTGCCAGTCTTGAGACATCTTGCAGCTGTTTATATAGTAATACATCCACCTGCTCTGCCTGCTGGGTGGCCTAAACAGACTCCAACCAGTGTGTCACTCTTATTGGGCTGCCCTCTGATTTTTACCAACAGACACTCAATCTGCTCACCATTAGTCATAAGCTCCACGATGCCAAGAGCTTCCCTAATATACAGGGCCACCCCTGCACCCATCTTCTCTCTCCTGAAGAGCTGTATCTGTCCATTGCAGTGCTCCAGCTGTGCGATTCATCCCACCATGTGTCTGTGATGGCAACCATGCCACAGCTTTCTGCTGCACCAAGGCTTTCAGCTCCTCTTGTTTGTTACCCATACTGCCTGCATTGGTGTCCATGCACTTCAGCTGGGCTGCTGATTTCACCCCTGACTCTGGCTCGCATTCCTCAGCTTCCTCTCTGAAGAGTCATAGGCCTGATGGAGCTGGTCCAGAGGAGGTCACAGCAATTCTGGGAGGACTGGAAGCCCTCTGCTGTGCAGCCAGGCTGAGAGAGTTGGGGTTGTTCAACTTGGAGAAGAGAAGGCTCCGGGTCCACCTTCTGGTGGCCTTTCAGGACCTGAAGGGGAGTAGAGGGAGGCTGGGGAGGGCCTGTTTAGAAGGACCTGTGGCAGGACAAGAGGTAGTGGCTTTGAACTAGAGCAGAGCAGATTAAGATTGGCTGTGAGGGACAAGTTCTGCACCAGGAAGCTGCTGGAACGCTGCAACAAGTTGCCCAAGCAGGTGGTTGGGGCCCATCCCTGGAGATATTCAAGGTGAGGCTGGACAGGGCTGTGGGCAGCCTGCTCTAGTGAAGGATGTCCGTGCTGAGTGCAGAGGGGTTGGACTCGATGAGCTTTGGAAGTCCTTCCAACCCAAATCATTCTATGACTCTGTAACTTGCTTTGCTACCTTGTAATCAGGAGCCACATCAGGGCAGCCTTTCCAAAGTGATTTTGAGCTGCTTTAAACAAGGGTCAGACCACAGTGGGTAGTCGTTTGCTTGCTAAGCTGATGAAGGGGGGAGTCCTTGTGATGCCATAGACAAATACCCTGAGAGTGCAGTTGCAATGTGATAAACTTAGCAGCACTGCTGACTGTTGCCTCCTCCCTGCTCTCTCTAGCTGAGCCATTATCTGGACATTGTAGAAGTCAACATTGCCCACCAGATCTCCCTGCGCTCAGAAGCATTCTTCCATGCAATGACCTCTCAGCATGAGCTGCAGGACTACCTCAGGAAAACCTCCCAGGCCGTAAAGTTACTTAGAGAGAAGATCTCCAGAATTGATCAGGTGGTGTGTGAGGGCTCGCTTCGAGTCTTGAGACTCTCTATCACCAGGAATAACTGCATCAAAGCCTACAACAAGCTGAAGCTGATGGCTACTGTGCACCAAACACAGCCTATGGTACAACTGCTGCTCTCCACTTCTGAGTTCGTTGGAGCTTTGGACTTGATAGCAACAACTCAGGAGGTGCTCCAGCAGGAGCTACAAGGCATTCACAGCTTCCGGTAGGTAACCACAGAGGAGGTGAAGGGAGTGCAAGCAGAGCTGCAGTGTGCTGAGCATGGTGGGGGCACTGAAAGGCTTGGGTTTTCCTTGGGGCATGCACAGAGGATGTAGCACGGAAGGTACAAAATGCAGGTGTGGCTGATGCACCTGCAGGAGAGAGTTCAGCTTTGGCTGAGGGAGGAGGAACTTTGAACAGATGCTTGGTGCTCCCTGCTTGTTCACAGGTGGTTTGGAGATGCAGAGATGAGAGCCAAACAGTGTCATTTAGTCCACAGCTGGGAAATCACAGAATTGTTTGAGCTTGGAAAGACCTCTGGGATCATCCAGTGCAGCTAGCAACCCAACACCACCGTGGCCACAGGTTTCTTGAACACCTCCTATGACGGAGGCTTCACCACCTTCCTGGGCAACCTGTCCAATCCCTGACCACTGGCACAGCAAAGACATTTTTCCTCATGTCTAACCTAACCCTCCCCTCTACACAATTTTAGGTCGTTTCCTCTCCTATCACTTGAGACTAGGGAGTAGAGCCCAACCCCCACCTGGCTGCAGCCTCCTTTCAGGGAGTTGCAGAGTAATGAGGTCTTCCCTCAGCCTCATCTTCTCCAGACTGTTTTTTTGCTTAGATCCTTGAGCAATAATTTCAGAAACAAGCAGTCACATTGCTCTTCATCTTGAATTGTTTTTTAAAGACAGAGTATTTGCTTAACTTGGATCCAGCCAGATTCACTCAGTTCAGCTCAGTGCTGCCCCTGTGGCCTTCTGCAGGAGGTAGCTACCCTGGGCCTGTGCTTCCTCACGCCCTGGTGCTGACTCTGCCCTACATTGGCTGTGAGGCCAGGTCCTGTGGACTTTGCACCGCTCCTTCCAGGGGATCCAAAGACATTTTGACCACTCTGCACAAGCCAACGGTCCAGCTAGGCCACCACTGAATTCAAGGCAGTAAGCCATGCTGGCTCATCCTCACCATTTTGGGAAGGCACCTTGACAAGCTTGAGAAATTGGGCCAGTGCCAACTGCGTCAGGTTCAAAAAGTCATAGTGCAAGGTCCTACACCAGGGTCAGGCCAATCCCAGGCACAAATATAAACTAGTTACAGAGTGGACTGAGAGCAGCCCTGAAGAGAAGGACTTGAGGGCGTTGACATATGAGAAGCTCCCAAGGAGCCAGCAATGCCCTCACGCAGCCCAACAGGCAGCTGTGTGCTGGCTCCAGACAGAGGAGTGTAAGCAGCAGGACAAGAGAGGGGATTGTGCCCCTTGGCTCTGCTTTGCTCAGTCCTCACCTCCAATCCTGCCTGCAGCTCTGCTGTCCCCAGCAGCAGAAGGACACATTGCTGTGGAGTGAGGCTAGAGGAGGCCACAAAGATGACGCTGAGAGGGCTGGAACAGCTCTGCTCTGAGCACAGGCTGAGGGAGCTGGGGATGTGCAGCCTGGAGAGGAGAAGGCTCCAGGGGGACCTTAGAGCTTCCTGCCAGTGCCTGAAGGGATCCTGCAGGAAGGCTGAGAGGGCAAGGGTAAATTGAAGGAGAACAGGTTTAGATTGGATCTGCGGAAGAAATTCTTCACCAGGAGGGTGGCAAGACTCTGGAATGCATTGCCCTGGGAGGTTGTGGATGCCTCCTGCCTGGAGATATCCAAGGCCAGATTGGATGGGGCCTTGATTAATCTGGGCTAGTTGAGAAGTGACCCTGCCCATGACAGGGAGGTTGGAGTAGATGGTCTCTGAGGTCTCTTCCAGCCTGAACTGTTCTGTGGCTTTGTGTCTGACAGCTGCTGTCGATCCTGACTGGCAGAGTGCCTGTTTCTGAACCGCTAAGCCTGACTTTTACAGGTATTTGCTGCTCCCAGCTGCTAGCAGAAGTTGAACAGCTCAGAGTGTTTGACGTCTCTGAAATTCCCACTTTCAGTTTTCCTCGGCACAGCTTTTCAAGATTGGATGACGTCTGTGATGTGAGAAATTCTCTGGTGTGTGCAATGAGAGTCTGCAGAATACCCTTCAAAATCTGCAATATGTGGGGAAAAAAATCTTCTTGGAGTGGCACAAGATTGGAGGGTTTGAAACCTCCTCTGTGCTCTCTAGAAGTCATCCTGCCATAAGGAGCTGTTACTTGTGCCTCAGCCATATGAGTTAGATCTGTGCTTACAGGAGATCTCCAGTGCTTGAAGTGGGGCTCGGGGCCTGGTGAGCTGAGAAGCTGGGCAAATGAAAGCAGCGTTCCTCCTTTTAACACCTTCATCCTCACAGGCTCTGAGCCGTCTCAGTTCTGGGTCACCTCACTGGGAAGAGAGGAGCTCAGCACCTTCCAAAAATAAAAGACAAAAAGCCTCCTTGCAGCTCCTACCCCTCATCAATATTCAGGTCCATCTGTTGGGTTGCAAGGTGGTGGTGCCTCTGAAAAGTGCAGCATTTGAGCTGCTCTGGGTAGGACAAGATTGGAGCCTTGATTGCGCAGCTGTTACCTTCTAGGTGGTTATTTTCTTCAACTGTGAACTAATGATTGGTGTTCAGGTTGATTATTGAGCTCCTCTCTCCCTGGCTGTCTTTTCTTAGGCACCTTGGCTCCCAGCTTTGTGAACTGGAGAAGCTGATAGATAAAATGATGATTGCAGAGTTTGCCACTTACGCTCGCAATGATTTAAATAGACCCCTGGAAGACGATTGCCAGATTCTGGAGGAGGTATGTCTGTTACTGAAATAAACTGCCTGCTGAATGTGTTTGCATCCTTAACATTCTTAATTAGAACCCACTAATTCACTCAGCTTCCCAGCAGCAACATTATAATTCGGTGCTCTTTCTCTGCTTGGTTGCTCCCTTCTTTTTGGTGCTGGATAAAACTAAATAATTGCATTGAAACTCTTGGAGCTGCAATCTAGTCCTATGTTTCCAAACCAGTCAGTTTTCTTTTCTCTGATTAAGAGTATTCCAAGGTCACTTCCTGCCCCTCAGTATGTCAGTGCTGCCAAACACAGGCTTTCAGACCTGCTTGGCTGTAAAGCTCCAGTTGTACAGTGGCAGCTGGGAGCTGCACATTCTCCTTGGCTCCCTGTGTGCTCTGGGTGGCTCCATCCAGCACATGGCTGCCCTGAACTGACCTTTCTTTTCGCTGTCACTAGATGTGTATTCCTCTGAAGGGCACAAACATCTGAAGGTAAAGCTGTTGTGATTGCTTTCTACCCAGGAGAAAACTTGGGATTTTGCCTGTACTGTTCTTGCTAGACCCTCTTAAGAGAAGAGGAGCCCCGAAGGAAGAGGCTTTGGGGCGTTGATAGATGAGCAGCTCCCCAGGAGCCAGCAGTGCCCTCATGCAGCCCAGCACGCAGCTGCATGCTGACTGCTGCCAGAGGAGTGTGAGCAGCAGGGTAAGAGAGGGGATTGTGCCCCTTGGCTCTGCTGTGCTCAGACCTCACCTCCAATCCTGCCTACAGCTCTGCTGTCCCCAGCAGCAGAAGGACACATTGCTGTGGAGTGAGGCTAGAGGAGGCCACAAAGATGATGCTGAGGGAGCTGGGGATGTGCAGCCTGGAGAAGAGAAGGCTCCAGGGGGACCTTAGAACTGCCTGCCAGTGCCTGAAGGGATCCTGCAGGAAGGCTGTAGTGAGACTTTTGCTGAGGATGTCTGGAGACAGGCCAAGGAGGAAGGGTTTGAGGCAGAGCAGGGTTAGAGTGGAGCTGAGGATGAAGTTCTTCAGTGTGAAAGTGGTGAGACTCTGGCACAGGCTGCCCAGGGAGGTTGTAGCTGACCTCCCTGGGGGTGTTGAAGGCCGGGCTGGATGAGGCCCTCAGCAGCTGAGTCTAGCTGAGAGGTGTCCCTGCCCCGGCAGTGTGGTTGCAGTAGATGAGTTCCGAGGTCGCTCCCAGGCCAAGCCATTCTGTGATTCACTGATGATTCTCTGAGCAGCAGCAGCACTTCAGCAGCCTTTCTACCCTGGAGTTTCTTCCCCCCTTTTTGTTACAGCAATGTAGCCTCTCATGGCAGCACAGTGGTGTTTAGTGTCATCCTGGCTCAGGGTAAGGGGCCTCCCTCACCTCCAGAAGTGTCCCTGTTTTGAAGCACAAGTGAGGAACAGGCATGAAAAGGGCTGGGGGAAGGGACTCAGCCAGTGCTGCCACAGGGAGCTGTGTATAGCTAAGGCATGGGCTGCTGGCACTGGGCTGCTGGAAACTGATCCGTAAAGTGTCTGCTTGCCATGCAATTCTGCAGCTGCTTCTTGTCCTCACTTTGCTGTTTGTCCTGTGGGGTTTTATTCTCTTGCTTTCCCCCCCTTGCCAGGAGAGATTGGTTTCACTGGTGTTTGGCCTTTTGAAGCAAAGAAAACTAAATTTTTATGAAATCTATGGAGATGAAATGATTATTACTGCAAAGAACATCATTAAACAGGTAAGCCAAAGCCTTCTAACCTATCATGCAGGCTTGTTTCAGCCTCCTTACAAATGACTTTTTACATAGCTAAGAACAGCTCTTTGTGAAGGTTTTTTTGGGTGCCTGATGTTCTCTCATTGGTAGCAGCTGAGCTTGCAGACACTGAGGATTTCCCAAAGGTCTGTTTGCAGAAAAGACCTTCTGGAAGGAGTAGGTAGCATCAGTCCAGCAGATCTTTGTTGATGATCTGGACGAGGGAATTGAGTCCATCATCAGTAAGTTCGCAGATGAGACCAAGCTGGAGGGTAGGAGAGCCCTGCAGAGAGACCTAGGCAGACTGGATGAGTGGGCAGAGGCCAGTGGGATGAGATTTAACAAGGCCAAGTGCAGGGTTCTGCACTTTGGTCACAACAACCCCAAGCAGTGCTAAAGACTGAGGACAGAGTGGCTGAGAGCAGCCAGGAAGAGAGGGACCTGGGGGTGCTGGGAGAGAGGAGCTGAAGACAAGGCAGCAGTGTGCCCAGATGGGCAGGAGAGCCAATGGCATCCTGGCCTGGATCAGGAACAGTGTGGCCAGCAGGACAAGGGAGGTTATTCTTCCCCTGTGCTCAACACTGCTCAGGCCACCCCTTGAGTGCTGTGTCCAGTTCTGGGCTCCTCAATTCAAGAGAGATGTTGAAGTACTGGAACATGTCCAGAGAAGGGTGACAAAGCTGGTGAGGGGCCTGGAGCACAGCCCTGTGAGGAGAGGCTGAGGGAGCTGGGGGTGTGCAGCCTGCAGAAGAGGAGGCTTGGGGGTGACTTCGTTGTTGTCTACAACTACCTGAAGGGAGGCTGTAGCCAGGTGGGGTTGGGCTCTGCTCCCAGGCAGCCAGCAACAGAACAAGGAGACACAGCCTCAAGTTGTGCCAGGGGAGGTCTAGGCTGGATGTTAGGAGGAAGTTGTTGCCAGGGAGTGATTGGCATTGGAATGGGCTGCCCAGGGAGGTGGTGGAGTCACCGTCCCTGGAGGTGTTCGAGAAAAGCCTGGGTGGGTAGTGCCATGGTCTAGTTGACTGGACAGGTCTGGGCAATAGGTTGGGCTGGATGAGCTTGGAGGTCTCTTCCAACCTGCTTGATTCTACGACCTCAGCTCCCTCTGTTTAATTACCATTGTTCTGCTCCTCTGATTTTAGCTTTTAGGGGTTTTTCCTTTCTCTTAACATGTAGCTTTCCCAACAGCATCATGGCTCAACTATACTCAGCTTAATAAAACAGGAAGCAAATCTCCAAAGACCCTAAACCACACCAAAAATCAATTGACAAACCTTCTACTGGCCCACATGGTTGTGGCCGTTTGCCATGTAGGGTTCTGTCCTTTCAGACCAAACCCTTTGTAGATAGAATCAGCTAAGGGCAACAAACCAGCACAGTTCAGCTGACTCCTTTAGGCGTGGCCTGGGCGGGGCCATGATGCCTTTCTTTGCAAACATATGCTGGTGTGTTTAGTTTTACTAGACTTGTTTGTCTGCTTGAGAATATTGTGTGAAGAAGTGCTTTCAGAGAGGTGGGATGATTTCCACAGTCACTTTTTGGTGTGTTGTGAGTACTCCTGATTTGTATCTTGGAGAGTGGGAGGTAGTCAGGGGCTGGTGCCATCAGATGAAGGCATTCTCTCACAGGATCACAGAACACATCCTGTTGGCAGAAACCTCCAAGCTCATCCAGCCCAACCCTCCACCCAGCATTGCAGGCTCAGCACTAAACCACATCTCTCAACACCTGCTCCACAGGCTACTGAACATCTCCAGGAATGGGGACTGCAGCACTGCCCTGGGCAGACCATTCCAAGGTCTGAGAACCCTTCCAGGGCAGAAATATTTCCTAGCATCCAGCCTGAGTCTCCCCTGGGGCAGCTTGAAACCATTTCCTCTGCTCCTGTCCCTTGGCACCAAGGAGCAGAGGCTGCCCCCTCCTCGCTCCAACCTCCCTGTAGGGAGCTGCAGAGAGCAATGAGTTCTGTCTTCAGCCTCCTCTTCTGCAGCCTGCATCCCCCCAGCTCCCTCAGCCTCTCCTCACAGCCCAGCTGCTCCAGGCCCTTCTCCAGCCCTGCTGCCCTGCTCTGCACAGGCTCCAGCCCCTCAGTGTCCTTCCTGCAGTGAGGGGTCCAGAGCTGAACACAGCACTCAAGCTGTGGCCTCCCCAGTGTTGAATGCAGAGCGATGGGCGCTTCCCGTCCCTGCTGCCCACTCTGCTTCTAACCCTAGCCAGGCTGCCCTTGGCTTTCTTGGCCACCTGAGCACTGCTGACTCACAGTGACTGCCAACCGATACTGCCAGGTCCCTGACCAAGTCTCACATCCCCCTGTCTAGAGCTCTCCATGGGGTTGTTGTGACCCAGGTGCAGTACCTGGCCCTTGGCCTTGTTGCACTTCATCCAGTGAGCCTTGGCCCATGGCTCTCACCTGTCCAGATCCTGCTGCAGAGCCTCCCTACTCTCTAGCAGATGGACACAGCCACCCAGCTTGGTGTCACCTACAGACTTACTGAGGATGCCTCAGTACCCTCCCTAAGATCATTGATAGAGACATTAAAGAGGCCAGGCCCTAGTGCTGAGCCCTGGGGGACACCACTGGTGACTGGATGCCAGCCAGAGTCCATTCCCCACCACTCTCTGTGCCTGGCCATCAGCCAGTTTTTATCTCCTCTGCGCAGTCTGCGGCTATGGCTGTGCTGGGAACCAAGGTTGTAAACGTTTGGATTTTCTTCTTTCTTTATTGTCAGTGAGGTTTTTGTTTGAAGTGAGTCTCACAGCCCACCCCACATTGCAGCCTCAGGGTTCTGTGGGCCTGGGTGAGCGTAGGGTGGGTGTAGCTAAGACAGGCTGATGTTGCTAGTGAAGATGATGGTAGGATCAGAAGCCAGGCAGAGGTGTTCTGGCTGCTCCACCACCACTACTTCTTGTGAGAGCTCAGTGGTGATGCTAGGCCTCGCTCACTTGGCCCCAGCACAAGGAAATCTAGTTAAGCTCCATCCTCTCAGCTGCAGGTGGTGGAATGCTGGGCTGGGTCATTGTCTTCTCCCTGAAAGCTCAGCACAGGGAGTGACTGAACACAGCTGTCTGGTCATGCTGCCCGCCTGTAAACCTGGAAGAACAAAGGCATGCAGATGTATGCAGCTGCTCTGCCAGAGCCTTAACCACAACCAGAAAAAGCAGCAGTAGCTCACACCAGAGTAAAATTCCCCTTGGAGGTGAACAGACAGCAAAGACCACATCTGCTGGGAGAGCAGATAGAACTGAGTCTGCCTTAAGAGTCAGAGGCACAGGACTCTTAAGTCTGTGCTTCCACACCTCCCTGCTGCTGTTCCTGTCAAGCCAGGTTAGCTCTCAGTTCACATATTTGAACTGCCAAGGGGACATGTGGCTTTTGTTCTTAAGTACCTACCTGAGAGGCAGTTTTGGGAGCATTGCTTGGTGTTCACCCTTAGCAAAGCAAAGCTGAGATGGAGCCAGTGAGCCCCAGAGCCTGGTAGACAGCTGGGAATACTCTCATCAGCCGTGTTTTGCAGAGAGGTCTTTAGATGGGTGAGATGAGGAGGGTTGCCTGGTTGGGTTTAGGAAAGCAAGTTGTTACATGATACAAAAATGTCTCCTGCCTTTGTTATTTTCCTTATTTGCCTTGAGGACTGTGGTGTATGTTATGGAACTCAGCAGTGGTTAGAGGGAACCTAAACACCTCTGTTGTCTTGTTTTTCTTCCCCTCTGAACCTGACAGTGTGTGGTTGACACAGTGTCCCAGATAGAGGAGATCGACCCAGAGGTGGTTGTGAAGTAAGTACACAGCCAGGCTTGTTCTTTTTGGCGGGGGATGGGCAGAGGATACACATGGGGTTTGGCACAGCTAAGGTCACCATGCTGATTCGTGGTCCAGTTTCCCTGTGACTAAGAGTTACCCTGCCCCTTCACCTGAAGTCTCCGCTTCAGTTTGCCTTGGGGTGAATTCCCCTCCTCCTTCAGAGTCTCACCTTGCCCTAAATACTTACTTCTAAATAAAGACTCAGATATTGTGACTCTCACTAGAGGAGGCACAACCTGCTGCATTTAGAGATGTAGCTCTAAACTGCTTGGAAGCATTCCCTGTTGTTTCATATCAGACATGTCCATGGCTTCAGCACCTGCCACATGAACAGGAGCTGCCCAGAGAGGAGCCCAGGCAGCCTCAGCCCTAGAAATGGGACAGCAGGAACTTCACAAAACCTGGCAAAGGCAAATGCTAAGTTCTGTGTCTTGAAGGAGCAGCTCCTTACAAGAGGAGAGACAGGAGCTGGCTGGCATCAGAGCAGCTCTGCAGGGCAGGGTTCTGGATGTATCTGGTGGCGAACTGGTTGGTGATGGCCAAGCAGGGTGACCTCATGCCTCCAGCGCAGGCCAAGTTAGCATAGCCCACAGGTTGAGGTACAAACGAACTGAGATCGAGCAGAGTCCACTGGGTGGGTTGGAGGCTGGAGTGTGGCATGTAGGAGGAGCAGCTAAGATAGCTGGGTCACCCCTCAGCCTGGAAAGTGGAAAGCTCAGAGGATAGCTGCCTAGGGCTACCCCATGGGAGGGTTACAGCAGAGCTGCAGCCAAGTAGGCTGCTCTCAGAGGTGTGCGAGGGAAGGACAAGAGTCAACAGGCACAAGGTGGAAGGTGATCTTAGGGAAATTCCCTGTGAGTTTGGCCAAACACTGCAGTAAAGGCCCAGAGAAGCTGTGGGAGCTCTTTCTGGGAACACAGTCAAGCCTTGACTGGGCAGAGCCTAGAACAACCCAGTCTAGGTGGGCCTGCATTGAGCAGAGGTTGGACAAGGCACCTCCAGAGGTCTCTGCTTCAGAGGCCGCTGCCATCTGCTGTTTTTCTGCAGCTCTGTGATTCGTTTGGCTCAGCAAAGGGTTACCCCAAGGTAACAAACCGAGCAAGTGGCAGGACCTGTGTGGGCTTCATGCCCAGCTGGGAAGAAGACTGGGCACAAGGTCATGTCTAAACGTGGGCGTTTCGCCCCCACTCTCCTGCGCTGGTGCTTCTGCTCTTGAGGCATGCCTGTGTCACAGAGCTTAATTCCTGTCCCAGCAGTTACCTTTCTGCTCTTTGCCAAACCAGCTGGCTTGCACTTGCACAGCAGGCGTGGTCTCGTTGCAGTGCAACAAAATGGGCTTAATAACACAGCTTTTGGAACAACTTGCAGGAGATTTTCATTTAGTTTGTTTGTCCACTTGATCTGTGCAGGTGTTACTGACCCCTCTCCCCTGCTGGAAAAAAGCTTGTGAGCACTGCTCTGTTTTTTCAGGCTTGCAGACCAGATGAGGATGATGAATTTCCCTCAGTGGTTTGACTTGCTGAAGAACATTTTTTCCAAGTTTACCATCTTCCTCAAGAGGATAAAGGTAAGGCAGTCACCCACTCAGAGCTTCACACGCTGCAGGGACTTGCCATCTGAAATCTGCAGATGTTGGGTTTTGCTTACAGAGTGCCAGCTCTGGGTTGAAAGGAGAATGTGCAAATGTGTGGGGCAGAGGTGATTAGTGTTGACAGCAGTGGGAAGGAGAGAGCACCTCTTCTTGCCTGCTTACCTCCATTCCAAACTGCTGGGGATTAGGACGGGACTTCTGTACATGGAAGGTTGCTCCAGGTGAGGTGTCTTTCACCATTTAGGCTGTCAGGTAGTGACAGGACTGGGGGGAATGGATCCAAGCTAGAAGAGGGCAGATTTAAATTAAACACTAGGAAGAAGTTCTTCACTAAGAGGGTGGTGAGAGACTGGCACAGATTGCGCAGGGAGGGGGTGGAAGTCTCATCTTTGGAGGTGTTTAAGGCCAGGCTGGATGTGGCTCTGGGCATCCTGATCCAGTGTGAGGTGTCCCTGCCCATGGCAGGGGGGTTGGTGCTGGATGATCCTTGAGGTCCTTTCGAGCCCTGACAAGTTCTGTAGTACTGATAGCAGTTAGCAGCAGACAGCTGGGTCTGCCTCCAAATGCTGACCACACCACAGAAAATAAAGGCAGAGTCTGATTCGTTCTGTCGGGCACAATAAAATCTCCTCCTAGCACAGCTTGTGGCGCAGAGCTGTGGCTGCTCTGTTGTGATAAAAGCTGTGTTTGATTCCAGGCAACCCTCAGCGCTATCCGTGGCGTAGTTTTCTTGGTTCTAGACAAGAACCAAAAGACCAGAGAGCTGGAGGACAGTTTGCACAAGAGCTCTGCTAAGGAGAGCACAGTGGATACAGAGGTGGCCTACCTGACCCACGAGGGACTGTTCATCAGCGATGCCTTCTCTGGCGGGGCCCCAGGTGCCGATGCTGCCCCACAGAGGAATGGCTCCCCCAGCAGCGAACCCTGCAGCAGCGACTCGGTCTCCGAGCCGGAGGGCACCACCGATTCCTCCTCCAGCAAGGAGCAGACGTCCTCTTCTGGCACCCCGGGAGGGGTGGAGATGATGTAAGTGCGTGCCCTGCCTGCCCTGGGCTGCAGTGTGCCAGGCACAGGGTGTGGGGTGCAGTACAGAGATTGCTGAGGAGAAGGTGAAGCCAGGGGTTGTCCGCTGTCAACCCTGGAGATGCCATCAGACTGCACTGTACCCTGCTCACCTTTGCTGTGTTTGTTTGCCTTATTTTCACCTTCGTGTGTAGTGGTGGGGACTGAAAAGGGCCTACTTTCCAGCTGTGCTGCTGGGGAGCCAGTTCTGTAGAGAGCAGGAGAGATGCAAGCCTGGCCTACGGGAAGAAGAGATTGCTTGTCATGCCTTTAGCAGGCAGAAGCATTTCTGCTCCCTGTCTCTCTTCCTTGTGGCTGGTTTATTTCTGGTTTTCAGGCTGGCTTCATGGAATACACCTTGATAAATTGTAGAAAAAAGTCTACTGTTCATTGTCAGCTGTTTGACTCACCTGAGACTTGGGCATGAGCCCCTTCAAAAGCCAGCATGGCTGATACTGAATTCTAGGAGGCAAAAGTGGAACACCATTTGTGACCCTGCTGCAAGATAGAAGATAGCAAGAGGAGCAGGCTGTGGAGTCTCCATCTGTGGAGGCATTCCAGACCCACCTGACATGTTCCTATGTGACTGACTCTGAGTGAGCCTGCTCTAGCAGGGTAGTTGAACTAGATGCTCTCCAGAGGTTCCTTCCAGCCCTTGCCAGTGTGTGATTTCGTGGGCTGCAGGCCTTATCTGCTTTGTACTCAAGGGCATGGACTTGTGTGCTTGATCAGCTATCAGTCTGACAGAGACCTTTCCCCTCATGTCATAGATCTGGCTGAGGGCTGTTAGATTTGAGATGAATATATTGTGCATAAACCAAATGTGGATAGATTCTATGCCCACATACACACTGGTGGAAGAGTGAAGACAAGGGCTTTTGGTTGGCAGATGATTAAATATGTGTCAGGTGGCCAAGAAAGCCAAGGGCAGCCTGGCTAGGGTTAGAAGCAGAGTGGGCAGCAGGGACAGGAAGCGCCCATCACTCTGCGTTCAACACTGGGGAGGCCACAGCTTGAGTGCTGTGTTCAGCTCTGGACCCCTCACTGCAGGAAGGACACTGAGGGGCTGGAGCCTGCGCAGAGCAGGGCAGCAGGGCTGAAGAAGGGCCTGGAGCAACTGGGCTGTGAGGAGAGGCTGAGGGAGCTGGGGGTGTGCAGGCTGCAGAAGAGGAGGCTGAGGACAGAACTTATTGCTCTCTGCAGCTGCCTGCAGGGAGGTTGGAGTGAGGAGGGGGCAGCCTCTGCTCCTTGGTGCCAAGGGACAGGAGCAGAGGAAATGGTTCCAAGCTGCCCCAGGGGAGACTCAGGCTGGATGCTAGGAAATATTTCTGCCCTGGAAGGGTTCTCAAACCTTGGAATGGTCTGCCCAGGGCAGTGCTGCAGTCCCCATTCCTGGAGATGTTCAGTAGCCTGTGGAGCAGGTGCTGAGGGACATGATTTAGTGCTGAACCTGCAGTGCTGGGTGGAGGGCTGGGCTGGATGAGCTTGGAGGGCTTTGCCAATAGGATGTGTTCTGCAATCCTGTGAGAGCAAGGAATCAGGACAGGAGAAGGGAATTGGATCCATGCTGGTCTGCAGCACTTTGGCAGGTGTTCAGAAGTGCAGCAGCCAGGTACAGCTCTCTAGCAATGGCCTTGCTTCTGAGGCTGGCTGCATCCCTTCCCTCTAAACCTAACTTGCTTCATCCCTCTTTTGATGTTCTCTGCACCTGTGCTCCGTGTCTGGAGCAGGCTGGTCAGATGGTGTCATCACACCCTGTGAGCTCAGGTGCCACTTGAGCTGTCCAGGTGTTTCTCTTGCCTCTCAGTCCCTGCAGCAGCCACAATGGAGTGGAAACCTCAGTAATGAGGTGAGTGGCAGAGTGCTGGCTTTGGAGCCTGAAGCCTAAAGACCTGCAGGTATAAAGTGCTGGGAAGCCCTGAGTATTTGTTTTAGGCCTTATCTTGCACTGGAAGAACAATGCTGTGATTTTTTCACCTGTTGCACGCTTGTGATGCTCAAGTGGAGCAGGAACTGGGTAAACTTAATCTCAGTAAATGTTATTCTTCTTTATTGTGTTAGTAATGACTGTGTGGTGGTTTACTTTAGACCCTTAATGGCCACTAGAATGTGGGTTTAAAATTAAATAGGAGGACATGCAGTTGTACAGGTCCTTGTTACAGGGATTGAATGACAGCAGCTTAGAAGATCCCAGTTGTACCAAGTGACTTTGGTGATGAACTGTCTGCCTTTAACAGCTGCTGTGAAGTTCTTTCCTGCTCCAGCCCGTGAGCAGAAGTACTGTGGGGATTTTAATAAACTAATGCTCAACCAACTGCTTCTGTCACTTGTAGGATCAGTGATGACATGAAGCTGACTGACCTGGAACTGGTCAGGCTGGCAAACAATATTCAGGAGCTACTTTATAATGCGTCTGATATCTGCCACGATCGTTCGGTCAAGTTCCTCATGGCAAGAGCAAAGGTAAGGAGCTTGAGTCAGACTGCTGCTGATGTCTCCTCCTTAAGGAGAATTTACACCCAAGGCTGAAGTGAAGTAGCTGTGCCTGGTGCCACAGGGGCACACAAGTGCTTGTGCCATGGCAGTGTGGGCTTCTGCTGTGTTTTGAGGGTTGTGTTCCTTTTTAATAGTCTGGCTTGCTGTCCCTGGAGCTCCCTGCAGAGAAGACATGTCTATTACTGTGGCTGCACACACTGTGCTCTGCTTTCACCGCTCCACCTAGAGTTACAGTGTGCCTCTTAACGTACTGCTGGCCCTCAGCCCTGCTGACTGGTTCCTGCTTTACACCTCTGAGTGTTTGTGGTGGTTCTCTCTGCATGTAGGATGGCTTCCTGGAGAAGCTGAACTCCAACGAGTTTGTTGCTCTGTCACGCTTGATGGAAGGCTTCATCTTGGACACCGAGCAGGTCTGCGGCAGGAGGAGCATGTCCTTGAGAGGAGCACTGCAGAGCCAAGCCAACAGATTCGTGAACAGGTTCCACGAGGAGAGAAAGACAAAGCTAAGGTATCTCTGAGCACAAGATTGCTGTTCACTCACAGTACTCATTCTGCCAGTCACCTCCCAGGAAAACACCATCTTTTGCTGCCTGAGGCACCAGTAAGCTGCTTGTGCTGAGGAGCAGAGGATGAACCAACTGCAGTGAAGCCAAATTAATTTTCAATGGGTTCAGGCTTTTGCACTTTTAGTCATTTCTTCACACTGAGTTGTTCCACAAGGACTGAGATAGCAACAGGAAATGCGGAAGACTGAAGGGCAACAATTAAAACTCAAAACAATTAGAACAATTAAAAAACCCTGACCACTTGGGCAACGACCTTTATCAGGACAGGCATCAGCTCTTCTGGCTCTCATTCATCCACAGCTCTTCAAATCATAGAATTGTTTGGTTGAGAAGTAGCTCCCAAGATTGTTCAGCCCAACCAGTCTCTAACTCTGCCAAGGCTGGGGCTCAGCCATGGCCCTCAGCATCACATCTCTGCCTCTTTCAAACACCTCCAAGGATGGGAATTCGACCACCTCCCTGGGCAGCCTCTGCCAGGCTTTGAAAACACTGTTCAATCATGAAGATTCTTCCAACCTAAACCTGCCCTGGAGCAACTTGAGGCTTTTTCCTCTCCTGTCCCTTCATAGGGAGCAGAGGCCAACCCCCACCTGGCTCCAGTGTGCTCTCATGGAGCTGTAGAGAGCAATGAGCTCTGCCCTCAGCCTCCTCTTCTCCACACTAAACACTCCCAGATCCCTCAGCTGCTCCTCCCCAGCCTTCTTCTCCAGACCCTTCTCCAGCGTCCTTGCCCTCCTCTGGACCCTCTCTAGCTCCTCAGTGTATTTCTTTGGAGTGAAGGCCCCAGAACTGAACCCAGCACTGAAGGTGTTGGGATGGGTCCAGAGAACAATCTTTCTCTGGTCCTGTTGGCCACACTATTGCTGATCCAGACCAGCATTTAGGTCTTCAGTGGAGGTAATCTCATCAGGACTTGTGTTGCCTCTGCAGTCTGTTGTTCTTGACAGACTGAAAGAACAAACTGGGAGGTCTCTAGGCCAAAGCTGCTTTTCTGTTATGTGACTGCCAGTTGTTGGGCACCTCTTCCTCACGAAGATGAGCCACTGTTGTGGTGGTTTAGCACCACATGGGATTTGAGATTTGCTCCCCAAAAAGTAAATTCCTACACTTACTCAGAAATTGGAAGTAAAATGAAATGAATATTTACAGAAAGAGGCTAAATATAAAATGCAATGAACATATACAAATATAAACATACACAACTAGACAGTAGCCCAGCTGCCCCCCTTGGCGCAGTAGCTCACACCTGTGGGCTTTGCCCAGGGGCTGTGGCCAGCTAACACAATATTGTCTCTCCCCATTCCCAATCAGTGTTCTTACAATCACAGACTCACAGAATTTCTTGGATTGGAAAAGCCCTTCAAGCTCCTCAAGTCCAATCATTAGTCTCACACTGACAAGTTCGTGACTCAACCAAATCCCTCAGCACAACATCTAATCACTATGAATCTCTATGGTTGGAAAGGACCACCAGGACCATCCAGTCCAACCTTCATTCCAGCATCCTTCATCACTAGACCATAGCCTCAAGCACCACATCCACTCTCCTTTTAAATACCTCCAGGGATGGCATCTCCACCACCTTCCTGGGCAGCCTGTTCCAGTGCCTGACCACCTGCTCAGAAAAGAACTTCCTCCCAACATCCAACTTAAACTTCCCCTGCTGCAACTTGAGGCCATTTCCTCTTGTCCTATCATTAGTAATTTGGGAGAAGAGACCAGCTGCAGCCTCACTACAACCTCCTTTTAGGTAGTTACAGAGGGTAATAAGGTCCCCTCTCAGCCTCCTCCAGACTAAACACTCCCAGCTCCCTCAGCAGCTCCTCATAGGTCATGTTTGCCAGACCAGTATCTAGATGATGAGTAGTCAAATCCAGATTCCAGCTCATTCTTGGTTCCACCTGCCCCTCAGGTGTAGGTCGATGCCAAGTTTGGGAGATAGGAAACAGTTTGTCTCTCAAGAGATGAGACAAATAGGACCTCCCAGTTGGCAGAGTGTTTGTGCTCATGTACTGTAGGTTCCTTTTGGATTCTTCTTTTGAGTGCCACGTTGTACCCGAAAAAAAACTTAAAAATGTCTTGGCAACCTATATTACACACTGCAAACTCAGACTCTTTCAGCTGAAGTCAGATGCCTGTGGAACACGGTGAGTTTCACCATGTTCTGCATTACCCAACAGTCCTGGACCTTCAGCAGAAACCAACCCTTGGATAGGTTTATCCCCCACCAAAGGAGAAGAAACCCAAACAGTTTTCCCCAATAGAGTTGGGGCTGTTCAGTCTGGAGAAGAGGAGTCTCCCAGGTGACCTTATTGTGGCCTTCCAGTATCTGAAGGGGGCCTGCAAAAAAGCTAGGGAAGGACTTTTCAGGATATCAGAGAGTGATAGGACATGGGGGAGGGAATGGAGTGAAGCTGGAGATGGGTAGGTTCAGGCTGAATGAGAGGAGGAAGTTGTTCAGCATGAGAGTGGTTAGAGGCTGGAATGGGTTACCCAGGGAAGTGGTTGAGGCCCCATCCCTGGAGGTGTTTAAGGCCAGGCTGGATGGGGCTCTGGCCAGGCTGATCTAGGGTAGGGTATCCCTGCCCATGGCAGGGGGGTTGAAACTGTTTGATCCTTGTGGTCCCTTCCAACCCTGACTGATTCTATGATTCTTTTCACAAACAGCAGGAACTCTGTCACCTTCTACTGTTTGCACCAGGGGGGGCTCAGGCTGGATGCTAGGAAATGTTTCTGCGCCAGAAGGGTTCTCAAACCCAGGGGAGTGCTGGAGTCCTCATTCCTGGAGGTATTCCAGCAGCCTGTGGAGCTTTTGCTGAAGGACACAGTTTAGTTCTGGGCCTACAGTGCTGGATGGAGGGTTGGGTTGGATGAGCTTGGAGGCCTCTTCCACAGGATGTGTTCTGTGATGTTCTCAGTCTCCTCCCTTTTGCCTTTGTCTGTAGCCTGCTCTTGGACAATGAGCGCTGGAAGCAAGCCGAAGTTCCTGCTGAGTTCCAGGACCTTGTGGATTCGGTGTCAGCTGGCAGAATTTCCCTCCCAGACAAGAAGCCAGCAGGTGTGTGTCTTGTAGCCCTACCTCTAGCTGCATTCCTCACCAGCCCATGCCACTGCTGAGTGTTGCTGGACGTGCCCTGATGACATCCTTGATCACTGTTTGCTCACTTGCTGAGAGGATCAGGAAAAAGTTGAGGCCTCTTCTCTTTTTTCCTTCTTCCCTGTTAGGGAGCTGAAACTTCCTGTGCTAGCCTTTTAGATCATTCTTTTGTTTTCTGAAAACCCATTTCAGTGTTAGCACAGGCAAGGAGCTCCTTCTTTACACCAGCACTGCCAATGTAGAGTCTTTACAGGCTTTGCACCAGTGCAGCCCTTGCCCACAACACACCACCGCAGACTGCACCTGCGTGTGCTCAGCCCCACTTAGCTTGCTCCTTCCCACTGCCAGTTGTTCAGAGGAGAGGCAGCCTGCTCTGGGACAGCTCCAGCATGTTTAGTTGTTCACCCTAACCCAACCCCAAACAAGGCACTGGTTTGCTCCCCATGCCCTCCTGTGCACACTGGGCATGTGTAACGACTTCTTGCCTTGTGGAACTGCAGTGATGAGTGTGTGAGAGCAGCTAGGGGAGGAAAGGAGGAAAAGTGAAGTAGAATAGCCCTAGATGAGAAAGGAAAATGTGCAGTAATGTCTTCATAGAGAAACCCCAAGCCCCTCAAGGAGATACAAAGACCACATTAGGCAGTAACCATGCCAGTGACAAAACATGACACTCAGACAGACATCTCAAAACTCCCCAGATAACCTCTTCCAGCAAGAAGGTAGCAGACTGGTGCATCAAATGTAGCATGACAAGCTGCATTAGTAAGAGCTGCTGCTGTGAAGCTTGAGGAGGAAGTTGGTTTGAAGCTAAAATACTAATGTATGAAGCAGGGCACTAGAGAAGGTGTAGTGGAAAGTCCAGTGACTTCTTATGCTTATCTTCTGGTCATAACCTGTTGAATTTGGAGGTTGTAAGCCTATAATGACTGTGGAACTTTGGAGGATTCTTGAGCTAAGATCCCAGCAGATAATAAAGTGATCCTAGGGGCCACAGTAATTATGACAGGTGACCAACTATGTAAGCAGCATTGGAAAAGAGAGGAGTGCTCCATAGATTGACTGGGGGGTTTGCAAGCCTTGGCAAGGGAACACTAATTTTTTTAGAAACTAGCACTCTTTGGTACCTATTTTGAGTGTAACTCTTCTCCTTTCTTACTAAAATGTCTAGCTGCTGAAGAAAGAAAACCAGCTGAATTCCTGCTTGTGGAAGGGCAGAAATATGCCACTGTTGGGTAAGATGCACTCTCTCCTCTTAGCAGGGGCTTGGGTGGCAAAAGCCTCAGAGAGGCACCATGATGAACACTGACAGCTCTGGCAATCCTATTGGAATGAAAAACCTCTTCATCAGCCACACAGCAGGTTCTCTGCAGCTCTCTCAGAGCTGTGCAGCACTGCCAGCCTTTTAGCTCTCAGAGCTGTGCAGCACTGCCAGCCTTTTAGCTCTCAGAGCTGTGCAGCACTGCCAGCCTTTTAGCTCTCAGAGCTGTGCAGCACTGCCAGCCTTTTAGCTCTCAGAGCTGTGCAGCACTGCCAGCCTTTTAGCTCTCAGAGCTGTGCAGCACTGCCAGCCTTTTAGCTCTCAGAGCTGTGCAGCACTGCCAGCCTTTTAGCTCTCAGAGCTGTGCAGCACTGCCAGCCTTTTAGCTCTCAGAGCTGTGCAGCACTGCCAGCCTTTTAGCTCTCAGAGCTGTGCAGCTCTGCCAGCCCTTTAGCTCTCTCAGAGCTGTGCAGCACTGCCAACCCTTTAGCTCTCTCAGAGCTGTGCAGCACTGCCAACCCTTTAGCTCTCTCTGAGCTGTGAAGCACTGCCAGCCCTTTAGCTCTCTGAGCTGTGCAGCACTGCCAACCCTTTAGCTCTCTGAGCTGTGCAGCACTGCCAGCCCTTTACCTCTCTCAGAGCTGTGCAGCACTGCCAGCCATTCTGTATCTGGAATTGCCATTTCCTTCTCTGAATGGCTGGGCTGAAATATGTCCTTTTTTTCCTCAGTTGTTTCAAGCAAAGACAAGGTTGTCTGCAGCAGAAGGCTTCTTGTTTTTTGCAGCACAGGGCAAAACAAAGGAATGGCTTGTGTTGGAAGAGGCCTTTAAAGGTCATCCAGTCCATCCCTCCTGCAATGAGCAGGGACACCTGCAACTGCATCAGGTAGCTCTGAGCCCTGTCCAACTGGGCCTTGAATGTTTCCAGGGATGGGCTTCCACCACCTCTCAGGGCAAGCTGGAGCAGTGCTTTGCCACCCTCTTTGTAAGATAGATTGTTTCTTAGATTTAGTCTGAATCTCTCTCTTTTAGTTTAAAGCCATCGCTCCTTGTCCTGTCACAACAGGCCCTATCAAAAGGCTGACCCCAGTTTTCTTACAGGCTACCTTTAAGTACTGAAAGGCTGCAGTAAATTCTCCTTAGGGCCTTCTGCAGGCTGAACACCACAAAACACACAAGTCCTTGCTTGCCTTCACCTGGAAAGCAGTTTACTACAGCTGCTTCTGCAATGATATCTTGGATGTAGGGCCCTCACACATGGCTGTCCTTCAGAAGCAGGCTGTGTGGCTGAGGAGTGGCAGGCTTAAGAATTAAATAGACAGGAGAGTGGCTTTGGGGAGAGAATAGACCGTGGAATATCTCCCTCCCCAGGGTCAGACATCAGTTTACTCCAAACTGAAAAAGTTTTGGTCTCAAAATGTCTTTGACCAGCTGTCCCTTCCTCAGCTGCTTCATGATGATGCATCACTGTTCAATTAGGAACAAGCTGTTGGCTTCTTTCCAGCCAACTGGTAGCACTGCAAATGAGCATTTCAGGTCAAGCAAAAGTATCTGAACATGCTTTAAAGAATGAAAGCTGCTGAACAGGTGACATGTGTGGCAATTCATCTCTGCTTGTCTGAGCCTCCTTACATTTAGCTCTGTGAAGCAACTGTCAGCTTCCTGTTGCTGCAAGTCTTTGTCCCAGGCTGGAATCAAATGCAGTCACCAAAACAAGCCTGGATGCTCTTCAGTAATCACCTGGGGGTTATTTTCACTGGAATGTTCATCATCTCTCACAGCCTACAGCCTAAAGGCAGAAAGAGAAGGAACTTTTTGAAGCATTAGATTTCCTGTATTCAAAGGATTTGCATCCTCTCTGTCTGGAGCCTTCTTCATTCCATCCAGCAGTTCCCAGGCCCTCCAGTGCCTGCTGAATTCTGTGGCCATTCAGGTGTTGGGCATCTTTGACTGTTTGGTCCTGTTCCTTCACAGCTCCTTCTCTCTCTGTGGCTCCATTCATCCCATCCTTTTCAATGGTGGTTGTTGTCTGCCTTCTGTGGATTCCCACACCTACTGAAAGCCCACTAGAATTAGGCACTAGTCCAAAACCCTCCAGAGCTCCATTTTCCACCCCCTGCCAACGTCTTCATGGAGCTTTTTTGGAGATTCGAAAGTTAAAGCAGTGAAGCTTAGGAGATTTCCTCTCCTAGATGTTGAATCCTTTTCCCAACAGCCATGCTGTGGGCTGGGTGCTCTTCAGAACCATCTCTGTGTGCTGCTTCTGGGATGTTTGCCTTCAGAACACCTTTATTAGGTTTCTTTAGTGCTGGCATCTTGAGCATGTGGTAGCTTCCTGCTACAGTGACTGGGCTGGGTTTGATTTATGGGTTTGGGGTTTTTTTTTCAGCATCTTGCTTGCACTGAGGTGACATCCTTGGCTGTTTGCTCTCTTGTAGGACAGTCCTGCTGTTGATAAGGATCATCCTGGAGTACTGCCAGTGTGTGGATAACATTCCTTCCATCACCACTGACATGCTCACCCGCCTGTCCGATCTGCTGAAGGTAGGGCTCCAAATGGCACCTCCTTAGGGCTCTGGAGGGCCTGGCTTGCTCTCTGTAATGTTTCACATGCATGCAGCATTCCACAGGAGTTCTGGACATCAGCTGGTGTGATGGGTTAGAGTGGATCCCTCCTCCAGGAACCTACTATAAACCTGCCTCAGAGAGAGTAAATGCACTATAACTAAGAATTTGGAAAGCTGGAAAATGAAATTGTTTTTTTTACAGTTTAAATATAGAGAGAATAAACTGTGACAGAGTAGAGTAACCTCAGAGGAGATGGGGATGGGGTTGTGTAGAGAGAATAAGCCATGGCAGAGTAACCTCAGAGGACATGGGGATGGGGGCAAGCAGTGGCAAAACAGCAGCCAAAACAGCAGCAGGGGAAGAAGCAGCAAAGGACAGATCGAAGCTTTGCTTCCACACATAAAGCTTTTGATGCTCCAGTGAAATGACATTAGCTTATCCATTGTTGTCATTTTATGGCCTATCCCTGGAATGTTCACCTCTCCACTCAGAGACTCCAATACTCATCCACTTCTGAGTTTCTCTGTTCCCAGTTATTTTCCTCTGTCTGAGCTAGAATTCCACCTCAAACAGCCACAGCTGGAGAAGGTAGCCTTTTAAGCATTAAAGATGCAATCTGTAATGTGGCTGAGCTTTGGGAAGGCTGCTTCCTTCCTTTTGTTCACCTGCAGTGCTGGAAATCCCACCTAGTAGTGTTTGCCAGAACTGCCTGTCCTTCAGGCTGAAGGTAGAGTTAAAGCCACTGAAGAACAAGTCACAGGGCTACATTTTTCCTTTGGGAGGGAAGCAAGTAAAACCCTTGAGTTTTACAAGTCAGGAGAAGCATGAGAAATTACCTGGGATGGAGCTTCTGCTGTGGAGTGTAAAGGTGATGGAAGAGCAGGACCCTTCTCATAGCAGGTGCTGGAGCACCTCTGCCATGAGGACAGGCTATGAGAGTTGGGGCTCTTCAGTCTGGAGAAGAGAAGGATTCAAGGAGACCTTATAGTGGCCTTCAGTATCTGAAGGGGGCCTACAGGAAGGCTGGGGAGGGACTATTGACAAGGTCTAGTAATGTCAGGATGAGGGGGAATGGGTTTAAACTGGCAGAGGGGAGATTTAGACTGGATGTTAGGAGGAAGTTCTTTACAGTGAGGGTGGTGAGACACTGGAACAGGTTGCCCAGGGAGGTTGTGGATGCTTCCTCCCTAGAGGTGTTTAAAGCCAGGCTGGATGAGGCCTTGAGCAAGCTGCTCTAGTGGGAGGTGTCCCTGCCTATGGCAGGGGGTTGGAGCTGAATAATCCTTGAGGCTCCTTCCAACCTAGACCATTCTATGATTCTCATTTGTTTCTCAGCAGAGAGGGGGAGAGCTGACAAAGCACAGGTGTACAGCAAGGTGATGGAAGGAAACAGAAACCCAAAGAGCAGATGGATATCCCTTCCAGCTATCATGTGCCTGCTACACCAGATGTAGAGATACAGGCTCCAGAGCCCAGCAGTTCTTGCTTTCAGGGTTTCCAGCTGTGTCTTGGCCTACGAGGTTGTGTCAGGTGTTGAGTCCTAAGCACAAGTATCATTAGTAAAAGGTGAAAGGGTTCTACCC
Source organism: Tricholaema leucomelas (assembly GCA_013400475.1). Taxonomy (NCBI): domain Eukaryota; kingdom Metazoa; phylum Chordata; class Aves; order Piciformes; family Lybiidae; genus Tricholaema lacrymosa; species Tricholaema leucomelas. The sequence goes on from WAAF01016222.1 coordinate 430,640, forward strand.
TGGGGAAGTGTTTTACGTACAGTGGGGAACAGGAGGATAGCACACCCTGGGAGCCTGACCTTTAAACCATCTCCTCATTGGTGGTTGTTATCTGAGTAACCAGATGCAGGAGCACTGCTCCCTGTAGGCATCCTTTAGATACATCCACAAACTGTGTCCTTGGATAGCACTGTCTAGAGAGAGCTATCAGCCTGAAACTGGGGATGTGCCTCTTCACCTCTCATTCTCCAGCTGCTGTTTCTCTCAAGCCTTGCAGCAGATGCCTCCAGCTAGGCCAGCTTTGAGTCTCTCTGTTCTCTCTCTCCCCTTGCTCTGCCTGGTTCTGGCTGTGTCTTGTGTGTTATATTCCTTGGTACTCAAACATCATCTGCAGTTTAGTGACTGCATTTCCTACCTGGCAGCAAGGAGCCATGGGCAGGAGAGGTGACAGAAGAGCCAGCAAAAACTAAAGCACTTCTGTTACACCTGGAGCAAAATAAGCAACACTGTGCGGATCACATAGAGATTTCTTTGACAGCTATCAGAGCTAGCAAGCTTCAAAGGCAGCAAGAGCTGATCTTTACTGGGACAGAAGCAGCAAAGTTTTCCCAGATAATGAAATTCCAGGCTGCTTGGTACTCTGCCTGCAGGAAACCTCTGTGTGCACAAAACCAGGATCAGCATCCTGCTGAAGATGAGCCATGGGGTGCCCAGGTGGCCAAGAAGAGCAGCAGCAGCCTGGTCTGGTTCAGCAATGTGGGCAACAGGAGCAGGGCAGGGATTGTCTACCTGCACTCAGCACTGGGGAGGCCACAGCTGGAGTGCTGGGTTCAGTTCTGGGCACTCACTCCCAGAAGGACATTGAGGAGCTGGAGAGGCACAGAGAAGGGCGAGGAAGCTGGGGAGGGGTCTGGAGAACAGAGCTGGGGAGGAGCAGCTGAGGGAGCTGGGGGTGTTTAGTGTGGAGGAGGCTGAGGGCAGAGCTCATTGCTCTCTACAACTCCCTGAGAGGAGGCTGGAGCCAGGTGGTGGTTAGAACAAGTGATAGGAGGAGAGGAAATGGCCTCAGGTTGTCCCAGGGCAGGTTAAGGTTGGACATGAGAACAAAGGTCTTGACTGAAAGTGTTCTCAAAGCCTGGCATTGGCTGCCCAGGCAGGTGGTTGAATGCCCATGGCTGGAGGTGTTTGAAAGAGGCAGATCTGTGGTGCTGAAGGCCGTGGCTTAGCCCCAGCCTTGGCAGAGTTGGCAGAGTTAGAGACTGGTTGGGCTGGAGGATCTTTTCCAGCCCAAACAATGCTGTGTTTCAGTGCTAATTGCTGGAGTTGTTTAGCTGGTGCAGAGAAGGCTGCAGCCCACAGCAGTACTTCCTCCCAGCAATCAGACGGAGGGGAGTTGCTCTGTGGAGGCTGCAGAGGTGCTGCTTTCTGGCTGCTTTGCTTCCAGCAGCTGGGCTGGTGGCTGAGTGGAGCACAGGAGGTGTGAGAGAGGGGTGCAAGAGAGCATGTTCGTGGTGGTCTGGCGCGCAGGCAGTGAGTTGATGCTAACCTGAGCCTAAACACCTCCAGAGCAGACCTGTCTTTGGCTCAGGGGATAAGAAGAGGTCTTGATTTTCAGGGGAAGGAGAAGGTGAAGTGAATGTGGGACAGTTTCAGGCCTTGACTTCTGTCTGAGAGCAGAGCCGATGATGCCTCTTTAAGGTTCAGCTCAAGTTCAGTTGTGGCCCTGGGTCTGGGTTGCTTTCCTGGCCCTGCAGACATTCCTGCTGCATCCCCAAGCCAGTCTGGAATATCTGGGGCCTGGAACTTTAGTGGTGGAGCAGGGTTGCAGCTACACGATGCTAACAGGAGCTGGCTGCCTGGCCAAAGGCTTTTTTTTTGTTGGCCTGTGCACATTTAGTGATGACTTGTTGTCTCCTGGACCTAAGTTAGGAAGATGGAGTCCTGAGTTGTGCACTGTACCTGGAGGTCTTCCACAGCTGAGTTCTGATGTGGCATAGCATCTCCTGTGCCGCAGTTGTGCAGCGCAGGGATCTGTACTGTTACGAAGGCAGATTCAGCCACCTCGGCAGCAGGGAGCTGCAGTGCTGCTTTCAGGTTTCCGTTAGCATCAGCAGGGAGAAGATCTAGAGCCAGAGCAGGAACCTAGAGCCAGAGCAGGAACCTGTTCTTCTGATACTTCCCATTCTGCTATTACACTTGGCTGCTTAGAACTGCTGAGATCTTTACCCCTCACTCCATCCAAGCTCCTGCCTGGATTGGAATGGTTTATAGCTTTCTCATGCACAGCTCTCAGAGTAAGGCTGAATGCAGTCTGACTTGCTGCTGTTCTTTCATGCTGAGAGGAGCCTCGCCCAAAGGTCTCACAGAGAGGCAGGAATCAGCCTGAGTTGCAGTCACTGAGTAGCTGTTTTTAACAGCACTTCCTCTGCTTCCCTTTGCTGAAACACTGCCTTGAGTCAGAAAATCACAGAAGCACAGAATGGTGGAGGCTGGAAGGGACCTCCAGAGATCATCCATTTCAACCCCCCTGCCAGAGAAGCATCACCCAAGGCAGGTCACACAGGAACGTATCCAAGGGGTGGAGAGACTCCAGAGCAGGAGACTCCACAACCTCTCTAGGCAGCCTGCTCCAGGCCTCCAGCACCCTCACACCACAGAAGTTTCTCATGTTGAGTGGACAGGTTTTGAGAGTGATGGTGAAGATCTTCTGTCTTACTGGTGGACAGTCTGTAGTAAGGAGTACACAAGACTCTGGAACTGGCCTTCATCATCATCTGCCTAAGCCTGCAAAGCTCTCTTGCTGGCGCTTGCCAGCTGCAGCTGGGTGTGCATCTTCACCAGCTTTTCCTTTCTCACAGTATTTCAACTCCAGAAGCTGCCAGCTGGTGCTCGGAGCCGGTGCGTTGCAAGTTGTTGGTTTGAAAACAATCACTACGAAGAACCTAGGTATGGATTTCTGTCTGTACAGTGTCAGAGCTCCTGCTGCTGCCTCTTCAGAACCAACCCAAACACCCCCGGGCCCCAGTCAGCTCTTTGGGTGCTACCGTGTGCCATGGGTGAGCAGACCTTGCCGGCTGGGGGGTGGATTCTCTGGCCTAGAGGGGCACTGGAATCCATCCCCCTGCTGTGCTGGCTGCTGGACCACTGGAATGTGAGGCTTCCCTGTGTTAGGTGAAGGAGCCATGACATCAAACACGTGGGACAGCAGGTTTGCTCTGAAGGCAGGAAGGGGCAGGGACTTTTTCAGTGGTGACTTTTGACATGCTTGGAACTGCTCAGTGCTTAGCTCTTTGCCACTGCAGGTAGGTGGGCAGAGAAATGCAGCCCAAGCCCTGTCTGCTGAGCTGTGCTGTCCCACTTGCCCTGGGGCCCCCTGAGGCCCCACCTGCTGGTCCAGACTGTGTGTGGGTAGCACACGGAGCCCTCCTGTGGTTGGGTCTGGATCTAGTGCAGTCTGCTGTGGCTGAGTGTCCCGGGGCAGTCTGGGGACGCTGGGCTCTGTGTGCTGAACCCAAACAACAGGTTGGGCTGCAGTTTCTCATCTGCCACACGCAGCTCCTCAGCTGCATTGCCAGCCCCAGGGTAACCTGCCTGGGGACAGTGAGGTGCCCAGGCTGACCTCCCTGTCATAACCTGCCTCCTGAAACAAAGAGCCTTTGGCTGATGGGTTACTGCAGGTGCTGCAGCTTGCAGTTCCCATGGTTCAGGTTGGCACTTCCCTTTGGAAAGGGCAATAGCTTGAGGAGGATGGATCCCAGAGGCTTTCCCCCAAAGGACTGTGTGCTGGAGCAGAGAAAAACTGGCTCAGGTCTTTGCTCCACGAATGTGGAGACCACAGTGGTACCAGCATATGTCCTGCTGCTGGCTCAGGCCCTGTTGGACACAGGAGAAGATCGATTTTGGAAGTTTTGCTGGCAACAGAGGCAGGAGCAAGCTCTGGGCAGTGACAGGGCAGGATGTTTACATACACCTCCTGCAGAAGAAATGCTGATGCCTTGAGAATGTGGCTGCTGAGGTTAGGTAGCTGCTGAGTCAGGTCTTTTGAGATCTCTCTGATGTCTGTGTGTGCTCAGGGCTCCAAATGTCAAGCAGACACTAAAAGCCTCTTGTAAAGTCAGCCCCTTCCCCCTCCTGCTTCAGCAGCTGGCTGTGAACAGCCAGGTGCCAGCCTGGCATCTCGGCTGGCTGGGTGTCCCAGGGTACTCAGAGGCTTCCCTGCTCTGGCTTTGTCTGTAGAAAGAGGCATGGTAGTGGCAAGTGGCTCTTGCTGTGTAATAATGAAGTGATTTTTCTCTCCCTCTGGTGGCCTGGCTGTGCAGCCCTCTCCTCACGCTGCCTGCAGCTAATCGTGCACTACATTCCTGTTATCAGGGCTCACTTTGAAGCTCGGCTGCAGCCCAAGCAGTTCAGCATGCTCAGGCATTTCGACCACATCACAAAGGTAATTCCTGGGCATCCCCTGATGAGGTAGAAGAGCTCTGCCTTGCAGCCCTGCCCTGAGGGGCAGGAGTGACCCCTGCTTGCTTCCCTTGCAGGACTACCATGACCACATAGCCGAGATCTCGGCGAAGCTGGTTGCCATCATGGACAGCTTGTTTGACAAACTCTTGTCCAAGGTAATGGGTTATGGAAGGATCCTTCTCTACAGGCTGGGGCTTTCACCTGCAGGCTGAAACCTTCCTAATCAGGACATGTTTGAACTTCCCTAACCTGCATGAGCACACAGTTCTGTGCTGTGCTTGTGGAGATATTTTGTCTTAACACTTTCCACTTGGCTGTCATTTGCCTTCACTCCCCAACAGAAAGATCCCTTTCACTATTTCAGCAGTGAGAGAAATGCTTTGGCTGGTGCAGGTGCTCTGCTGCTCTCCTACCCTCAGCAATTTTATCTGCCACTCTCAAAGCAAAAAAGTTCCTCCCCATGTTGAGGTGGAATTTATAGAATCATAGAATCAGTCAGGATTGGAAGGGATCACAAGGATCATCTAGTTCCAACCCCCCTGCCATGGGCAGGGACACCCTACCCTAGATCAGCCTGGCCTTAAACACCCCCAGGCATGGGGCCTCAGCCACCTCCCTGGGCAACCCATTCCAGCCTCTCACCACTCTCATGCTCAACAACTTCCTCTTCACGTGCAGCCTGAACCTACCCATCTTCAGCTTCACTCCCTTCCCCCCAGTCCTGTCACTCCCTGAGAGCCTAAAAAGTCCCTCCCCAGCTTTTTTGTAGGCTCCCTTCAGATACTGGAAGGCCACAATAAGGTCACCTGGGAGACTCCTGTGCTCCAGTTTGTGCCCATTATCTCTTGGTCCTGGGTACCAGTGAAAAAGCTGGCCCCATCCTCCTGACACTCACCCTTGGAGTACTTACATGCAGTGATGAGATCCCCTCTCACTCTTCTCCAGCCTAAAAAGACCTTAGTCTTTCAGCTATTCCTCATAAGACTCCACATCTACCCAAGACCATGCCCAGTGAGCCTTGGTTGATGATGTCATTAGCCAGGCAGGCCTGCAGCTGGCTCCTGGAAACTCCCACCTGGACTGTTTTAAAGTGGCAGAGAAAAGTAACTGGTTGTGGTTTTCTTTGCAGTACGAAGTGAAAGCTCCTGTTCCTTCAGCCTGCTTCAGGAATATCTGCAAGCAAATGGCAAAGATGCACGAAGCCATCTACGATCTCCTGCCTGAGGAGCAAACCCAGGTGACACCTCCTTTGCAAGCGTTTGTGGAACTGGGAACGAGAGAGACTCTTCTGCTTGGTCTAGTCGGGGAAAGAGGTTTTTGGGCCTTTGAAACCCACCCAGGGAAGGGGCTCGCAGCAGGCAGTCAGACAGCTGAGCCTGAGCTGCAGTGAGGATAATAGAAAGGGCTTCTTCAAACCCACTGCAGGAAAAGCTGACATTAGAGGCACTGTAGGCCCTCTGCTGAGTGAGGAGAGTGCCCTGGTGACAGAGGACACAAAGAAGGCAGAGTTACTAAATGCCTGTTTTGTCTCTGTCTATACTGCTAGAGACTGTCCTCAGGAGCCCCTGACACCTGAGGCACCAGAGGAAAGCGTGACAGAAGAGACTTCTCTGTTTGATGAGGACTGAGTTAAGGTCCAGTTGAGTAATCTGCATCCCTAAGTCCATGGGTCCAGATGGCATGCACCCATGGGTGCTGAGAGAGCTGGCACAGGGCATTGCCAGAGCACTCTCTACCATCTTCAGTAAGGTGGGAGGTTGACCATGAGCCAGCAGTGTGCTCTGGTGGCCAGGAGAGGCATTGTCATTCTTGGGGTGGATTAAAAGGGCTGTGGTTAGTAGGTTGAGAGAGGTACTCTTGCCTCTCTACTCTGTCCTGCTGAGGCCACATGTGGACTACTGTGTCCAGTTTTGGGCCCCCCAGTGCAAGAGGGACATAGAACTGCTGGAGAGTCCAGCACAGAGCCACAAAGGTGCTGAAGGGAGTGGAACAACTCTGTTAGGAGAAGATCCTGAGGGAGCTGGGACTGTGCTGCTGAGAGAGGAGACTGAGAGGTGACCTCGTCAGTGTTTATAAAGATGTGCAGGCGAGTGCCAGGAAGCTAAAGCCAGGCTCTGCTGGGTGATGCCCAGTGCCAGGACAAGGGGCAGTGGATGGAAGCTGAGGCATAGAAAGTTTCATGGAAACAGGAAGACATTTTTTTTCCCCTGTGAGGGAAACACAGGTGAGAGAAGACTGGAACAGGTTGACCAGGGAAGTTGTGGAGTCTCCCTGTCTGGAGATACTCAAAACCTGCCTGGATGTGTTCCTGTGTGATCTGCTCTAGGTGACCCCCCTCTGGCAGAGGTTGGACTGGATGAGCTTTGGAGGTCTCTTCCAGCCCCTGACATTCTGTGATGCTGCGATTCTGAGTGTTGGGATGTGCAGGGAGAAATCAGAGCTGAGTAATTCTTCTTTAATGTCTGAAGAGGGAGGTTAGGCACCTTCCATAGGAATGGCAGCACCAGGTAGCTGGAATGCAGCTCTTGGAGGGAATGCTTCTGTAATGCTGCTCAAAATTGGTGCCTTCCAGAGGTCCCTCAATGCATTTTGCATGCAGGTTGTGCCAGATGTGTTTGTGCTCTTGCAGAATTAAGGAGAGGAAGGACTGAGCCAGGCCCTCAGGAGCCTGATGCTGTGGTTCCCCCTTTGCACTGCATGAAGTGAGCCCTGCAGGGCACTCCTCAGGCTTTCCCTTGGGAGAAGTTCCAGTACAGGAAGGAGATTTGCTGTCCTCTAAGCTTCATACCACTTGCTAGATGCTTCAGACAACAGGGAGGGAAATATCATGCTCCAAAGAAGGTATCCTCCAAAGGCAAGGTGTAATGGCGAGCTGAGGGTGCCTCCTGTCCTGAGGGGTAGAAACTCTTCATAGCCAGAGAGATGAAGATGCAGAGGGCCTGGCAGGAGGCAGAATCCCATCAGTTGCCAGAAAGCCCAGCCTGAAGGTTCCTTACTCTGGTCCTCTTCTTCCTTCTAGATGTTGTTTTTACGAATCAACACAAGCTACAAACTTCACCTGAAGAGGCAGCTGGCCCACCTCAACGTGGTCAATGATGGAGGACCTCTGAATGGGTATGTTTGGGCACTCTTGGGTTTTTACTGCTTTTACTGCTTCACTGTTGCACTGAGTTCAGAGGAGGCCACAAAGGTGATTGAAGGGCTGCAGCACCTCTGCTGTGAGGACAGGCTGAGGGAGCCAAGGCCACTGGAGAAGAGTCCAAGGAGACCTCAGAGCTGCCTTCCAATACCTGCAGGGATCCTACAGGCTAGGAAGTGACTTTTCATAAGGATGTCCAGCAGTAGGACAAAGGGGAATGGTTTTAAGCTGAGGAAGAGTGGATTTAGAGTAGATCTTAGGAAGAAGTTCTTCAGTACAAGATGCTGAGGCTCTGGAACAGGCTGCCTGAGGAGATTGTGACTGCCTCCTCCCTGGGCATGTTCAAGGCCAGGTTAGATGAGGCCTTGATCAGCCAGATCTAGTTGAGAGGTGTCCCTGCCTGTGGCAGGGGGTTGTTAGAAGATGATCTCTGAGGTCCCTTTCCAACCTGAGCCATTCTGCGGTTTCAGTAAGCAGGCTGTGTCTTCTGTGTCATACTGTGAATACCCTATGAATGCTGCCTTCAGTTTTGGGCTCCCCAGTTTAAGAGGGACAGTTTAAGAAGGTCCAGCAGAGGGCTACGAGGATGATGAGGGATCTGGAGGGCACTGCCTTATGAGGAGAGGCTGAGGGACCTGGGGCTGTTTAATCTGGAGAAGATTGAGAGGGGATTTAATAAGTGTTTATAAACATATGAGGGCTGGGGGTCGAGAGGTGGGGACAGGCTCTGCTCACTGCTCCCTGGGATAGGACAAGGAGCAATGGATGGAAGCTGCAGCACAGGAGGTTCCAGCTCAACACAAGGGGGAGTTTCACAGAGCACTGGAACAGGCTCCCCAGACAGGCTGTGGAGTCTGCTTCTCTGGAGACTTTCAAGGCCTGTCTGGATGTGTTCCTGTGATGTGTGCTAGATTGTGTGGTCCTGCTCTGGCATGGAGGTTGGACTCGATGATCTCCTTGGGTCCCTTCCAACCTCTGTCATCCTGTGTTGCAGCATGCAGCCACCCTCTGTGTTCTGGTGTGTTCCACTTGGAGCTCTCTTGCAGTAAAGGACTTGAGATCTCCAGTGACCAGGAGAGCAGGCAGCTTGCTAACAGTGGGAGCTGGGCATCATTCCACTGGAAGCCTGCTGCAGGATCCCCAGTTTGGGGACTGCTTTTGTCCTTTGGTGTGGCAGCAGCAGCAGCAACAGTTCAGTTCCCAAGGACTGGGTGATTGCCAGAGCAGTTCTGAAGCGTGGCTGGTAATTGATGGTGCTAACAAAGTAAGAGGAGAAAAAGGTGTGATTGCATCTGTGTCCTTGGCAGCTGCTCTGTGGGCACTGTTTGTACAGCACAACCAGAATGCAGCCAGATTGTGTCATGAAGCTTTTCCTCTTTCCGGTCTCGGCCCAACCCTCCAGCACTCAAATCCAGCCCAGGGGCAGCTCTCCTGAGAGGCTGGAGCTGGTTGTGCCTGGAGTCCCACACCTCCCAGGAACCTGTGCAAGCTCAGTGCTGCTGTAAGTGGGGTTGTCACCTGAAGGTGTGAGGTTGCCAGTCATTCCTAATGGCCTGGGGGTGCTTGTCTGCAGTTCTGTAAGGGTGGCACTCAGCTGGCCTGCCCCTGTGCAAGAGAGAAGGATGAAGAAGCCAGGGCAGGAAGGCTCTAAATGTTCCTAATGTCCCTGGAGTGGAGAGTCCTGCCCAGGCTCTTACTGCAAGCTGGGCCTTGTGCTGTATGCAGGCACTGATCTGAAGTGTTGTTTCTGTGCTTGTGGTGAGCTCACAAGATAACATCCAGCTGCCCCTGCTACTTACCAAGGCCCTCGTTTGTAAATCAGCAAAGGTAAGAGGGTAGGAGTGGGGCTGCCACAGCCCCACTGCAGTGGGAGCACCCCACCTGTGCATTTCACACTGGGGTCCCAGACACTCTGCTCCTGCTTTTTGGGGGTTTCTTAATACCTGTGGCTTTGGGTTCCCCAGCTCAGGAGAGACAGGGAACTACTGCAGAGGGCCCAAACCGAGACTGCAGAGATGCTGTGGGTACTGGAACATCACCTTCTTAGGAGAGGCTGAGAGCCCTGGGACTGATCAGCCTGGGGAAGAGCATTCTGAGAGGCATCTCAGCAATGCTGAGCAATAGCTGAAGGGTGAGTCAGGAGGATGCAGCCAGACTCTGATCAGTGGTACCCAGGCACAGGACAAGAGGCAATGGACACAGGAGGTGCCACAAGAACAGAAAGGACAAATTCTTCCCTGTGAGGGTGGCAGAGCAGTGGGACAGGCTGCCCAGAGAGGCTGTGGAATCTCCACCTCCGGAGGCCTTCCAGACCCACCTGGATGTGTCCCTGTGGGATTGATTCCGGGTGAGCCTGCTCAGGCAGGAGGCTTTGACTGGATGCTCTCCAGTGGTCCCTTCCACCTCCATGCTGGCATTCTGTGAATGGCCTAAAAAGATCCCTTTTTGATAGAAGGATGGGGGCGGGTGTCACTGGTGCGGTCCTGGTAGTGTATCCCACAGTCACCCTCACTGCCAGAAGCGTTTCTGCACTGCCACTGGGAGCAGCGATGCCCCAAGTCTGACCCTTCAGGGACCTGAGGTCACGGCGCTGTGAGAGCAGGGCAGCATCCAATGCTGGCTTTGGCTTGCTTCTCTTGCAGCTTCCTCCGCTGTGTTGTGCTCTCCTGAGCCTCATTTCACCACGCTTGTTTCTGTACTAGCAGTGAAACCCCAGGGCTCTGGAACCTGATGAGTATTTGAATCTGAACATCCAACTTTCCTGCTTTGCTTCTTGCTGCTGGTCACATTCCACAGTGCAGGAGAGATGTGAGCCGTTAACTGTTACAAACAATGTTGCTGCTTTGCTGTGGAGGTGCTGTCACAGTCCCCTTCTGAACTGCAGCAGTTTACGTTGCAGTAATTAACATTCTTAGCTGAAGCAGAATTGGAGCTCTGGATAAGCCTGAGGGTAAAAGCAAGAAAGCAGCCACTCCAGCTGCCCCCTTCCTGCTGGCTCTTCTGAGCTGCTTGTTGCAGCTCCCTGCCCTGTATCTTGAATTTACACTATGCAGTGACCATGGTTGTGTGTGGGTACTGCTGGATCAAGTTCTGCACCATGAGGGTGCCCACGGAGGTGGTTGGTTCCCAGTCCCTGCAGATACTCAACGTGAGGTTGGACAGGGCTCTGGGCAGCCTGCTTTAGTGGAGCATGTCCCTACTGACCACAGAGGTGGGTTGCACTGGTTGAGCTTCCAGCCCATGCTGTGAATTGCAGCCCTCGGAGTACCAGGCCCAGGGCTATGAGGCCACTCCGGTGGGAGCTGCTCATCCTGTCCTGTGTTTGCCTGCAGGCTGGTGACCTCAGATGTTGCTTTCTACACTGGAAACCTTCAAGCTCTGAAAGGCCTTAACAACTTAGACCTAAACATGGCTGAAATCTGGGAGCAGAAGAGGTGATGATGTGCTGGCAGCAGCGGCCTGGCTCCGACACAGACACACTTTCTTCTGAGCAGCACTGACGACTGTGAGGTGAATTCTGAAGCCCAAGACAGGCCACTATTCATGGTCGGGGAAAGGAGGCTCAGAGGGAGCTACGGGGAGGGCTCCTCCCGCTGTCCTTGGGCAAGAAACAAGAGCTCAGCTGTCCGTGCAATGTTTGCTCCTTCTCTCTGGAAACAGACTCAGGTTTCTTTGGACCAAATCCAAACGAACACATAGCTGTAACACAGCTGTAGTTGTCTAGAGTGCTCTGTAGATCTTTATATTAAAAAGATGCTTTGCATTTCTTCCAGTGCAATGAACTCCACCTGGTCTCCCACCTTATTTAACGATGGTACAGGGAGTGAGAGCTTGTGGTTGGAACTCTGTAGAAAATGTTTTTTCTCTCTGTTCTCAGATTTTATTTTTTTACAGAACTTTATATAAATAAATGGTTTTTGATTGCGTGCATGTTAGGATTCAGATTTGTTAGGGAACAGGCTTGCTTCAGTGGTCTTCTCACAGGCGGGCTCTAAGCTGCCACCTGAAGATAGGATTTTCTAACTGCCTCTTGGCTTGCTGGAGCCATTCCCTACAGGACAGGAGGTGTGGAATGACCATCAACAGTGATCACAAGATGTTAGGAGTTGGAAGGGACCCCTGGAGAGCTTCCAGTCTTACCCCACTGCCAGAGCAGGACCAGAGAATCCAGGGCAGGTCACACAGGAACACATCCACACAGGGCTGGAAAGGCTCCAGAGAAGGAGGCTCCACAACCTCTCTGGGCAGCCTGTGCCACGACCCTTACAGTAAAGAAATTCTTCCTCATGTTGAGGTGAAGGTTCCTGTGCTGCAGTGTCCATCCATTGGAGCAGGGCTCCTGGTGGAAGTGGGAAGCAGTAAAACAGGCTGGTGTGGGTTCCTGCATGGCCAAGAAAAGAGGGATAAGGATAGGGAGCACTGGAGAGAGAGTAAGAGACAAAACAAGCAGGGCAGGAAGAATGTTAAAGGTTTCAGGATTTGTATAAAAAGCACCAAAGAAAGGTCTGAAATTAATTTATTTAAGAGGTTTTTAAAATGCTGCCTTCCTTGCACACCTGGCCCTTGACAGTGCCTGCATGGGTCACCTTCCCCCTCCTCCCCATACCAACTGCCTGGGTGGTTGGGCAGGTGTCACTGGCTGTCAGTACCAATAAAGCTCCCCAAGCACAGCTGTTCTTAAAGACCAACTTCTTTAATGATTCAGACCAGTGGTATAGACTAAGCTTATAAAATAAAGTTGTCTGCATGTAAATACAAGAGAACATTCAGAAATCCAAAGTGATGGGGACAGGGTTGGGTCCTGTACAAGTTTAGAAATGACTGGGGAGGAGATAAATTAATTAACATACATGGCTGTGACAGCAGGGACACAGCGGTGGGCAGCGTGGGGCAGAGAAAAGAGGGTGGCTGCTGCAGGTTGGAGATCTGAAGAGCAGCTGCGGTCTGAAATGGGGTGTGAAAAGCAAACACCATGCGTGGACACGCAGGCCTTGTGCTCAAGTGCTCGGCTCCTTGGGCGAGGCTGGAACGCCGACGCTTCCCACTCGCACGACACAGCCGTGGAGGGATCGGGGCCTGGCCCCAGTGCCTCCACCGTGCAGCAGGGACAGGACACCCCCGAGCAGCAGGGCTAGAGGTGGAGACGTCTGTGAGCACAGGGAGGACAGGGGAAGGGGGTGACAGCCCAACTAGCAATAGTGACACTTGAGGTTGTCAGCTGTGTCAGAAGGGCCCAAGGGTCACTAACTGCATTGTCCCACACACATCACTTCACAGCTTCCTGCTGCAGTTACCAGCAACTCAAACGCTACCAAGGGTCAGAGGCAAGGCTCTGACCTTCTCACCACAGCTCTGTCCAAGACAAACAGTATTGCACTTCAAGGGGACAGTGAGTGACAGCATCTCTTCAAGGACCAAAGCTTTACTTACGCACATCCACTGCACCGTGTGTCTGCTCAAAGAGATCAGCATGGACATTAACTGGGAATTAATACTGCAGGGTACTGTGAAGGTGGCAGAGCAGAGGCCCTCTCTGGACTTGTATTTCTAATGCTTAAAAGGTTCTGCTTTGGGGGGGGCTGGCTCAGCACAGCAGCCAACGGACCCAGCCGTGCCCCACGCCCTCACTCAGTGGTCCAGGATCCGAAGGTTGCCAGACACAATTTTGTTCTCTAGGACAGCTCCAGCCGGGATGTCGATCCTGTCGCCGTGATTGGCGATGATGATCACTGTTCCCTGAGGCACAAAAGGGACAGGGCCTGTTGGAAACGTCACACTTGCTGGGCTTGGCATTAGCCAGAGCAGTCACAGCCTCGGCCAGCGTCAGGCACCACCTGCGGCAGCCCCACTCTGCACCCAGCTGTGGCAGCAGCCAAACCACCCTGTCATAGAGCTGAGGCAAGGTCCTGCTAGGCCTGGCCAAAGCCTGAGAAAGATGGGAGAAGAAAACTGACTTTCCAGGTGTCAGTGGTCACTGGGAAGTCAAGAACCCCAGACTAGTAAGGGGCCTGTGGCTGTACAGGCAGCCTGGACAGCAAGGTGGTGTGTGTCTGATTGAGCTGAAGGACCCCATCACAAACAGTGTTTTGATCGGAGAGGCATAAGGTCCGTGGTGTTCCTAAGTGTCACAGACCAACCTCAGCTCTCCTTAAGACTCTATAGAGAAGCAGCTCTAGTGGTAACACTTCACACTCCTTCAGAAGTGGCTCTGCCATCCCCGGGCCCCTCAGCTCCTTGGAGAGCCTGCAGGGCTGGGTGGTGCCCTGGGGAAGTCACTGCGGAGCAGGGAGCAGCAGGAGCGCTCTGTGCACACTCACCTTTAGTGAAACGTTCTTCCCAAATGTGACATCACCTGAGACCGTGAGGTGATCCAGCTCCAGCATGTCTGGGATGCTTTCAAACCTCCGCAGGTAATCCTGAACCTTTTGGAGCAAGAGCAGAGACACTCTTGAGATCCTGGTGGGCTACAAGCGTGAGAGCTGCCCCAGAACTTCCAGGGGCCTTCCTAGAACCCACAGCTGGCAAACACAGGAGCTGCCCTTTTGGAAGCAGGGCAGTGCTGTCACTTCTGTCAGTGACAGCCATGGACAAGCAGAAAGGGCAGTGTACCACAGGAGCTGGGTGAGCTCTGCTTCCTCGAGGGCAACGGATGGAAACTGCAGCACAAGAAGCTCAACCTCAACATGAGGAAGAACTTCTTAACTGTAAGGGTTGCAAAGCCCTGGCACAGGATGCCCAGAGAGGCTGTCAAGTCTCCTTCTCTGGAGCCTTTCCAGCCCTCTCTGGATGTGTTCCTGTGTGACCTGTGCTGGATCCTCTGGTTCTGCTCTGGCAGGGGGGCTGGCCTGGGAGCTCTCCAGAGGTGCCTCCCAGCCCCTAACATCCTGTGATCCCGTGTTTGCAGTCAAGAGACAAACCCAGGGTGCAAGTGGGGAACTTTACCTTGGTGAAAGAGCTTCCCAGCTTGACAAGAGGCACTGTGGGGAACTCTCGCTTCTCGCTCATGGTCAGAGAGCCTGCGTTAAGGCTGTACAGGTTGGACATCACCAGCAGCAGATCCGATGTGGTCTTTACAGGCAGGAAACGGCTGCGGGGGACGTTTATCCCCAGGGAGTTCTCAAAGCTCTTGATAGCAGCGCCAACTGCAGTCTCCAGCTGGATAACGTTCAGGCCTCCATCCAGAGTCTGCCAGAGGAAGCTCGAGGTGAACACAAGCAGCAGGGAGTGGTGCTCAGGACTACAGACAAGCATCAGCCAGAGCTCTGCAGGTACCCACCCAGGGGCTCCTTTCTGAAGGCAGCAGTCACCCTTTGGTCACTTGGAAACGACCAGCTGGAGCCCATTTCCTCTGCCCCCGCCCTGAGCCGGTTACCTTTGGGTTCACAATGATCTCCATGTCAATGGCATTCTTCTCCTGCAGCCTTTTGATTGCAGACAGAGCAATCCACAGGTTGTTGGTGTTGAAGATCTTGAACTTTGAGACAGACTTGAACTCATCCACGTGTGCCTTTGGGACCTGAGCAATCTCCACCAGCCTCAGCTTGTTCTCATACTGCGTCAGTGTGCCACCCTGCATGGGGCAAAGGAGAAGGTTCAAGTGCTGTGCAGCAACTGCCAGGGGAAGCCTTTCCTCACCCCAGGTGCGCTGTTGTGCTGGCATTCAACGCTGAACCTTGGTGACAGCACCTTGCCTGTGTCAGCAGCCAGGTTACTAATTATAGAGCATGGCTAAGTGCAGTCATGGTTCAGCATTCCAAGATACTTCATGCTCTCAGTGAAAGCTGATGAAAGCCTTCTGCAAGTGCTGCTGTTGTCCCAGCTCACCTTCAGCAGTGCTTCTGTGCTGCTGGATTACAGTGCAAACCTCAAGTCAAAGCCACCAGCTCTGTACCTGTGCTGCTTCATGGGGAAACAGGTGGCACTGGAGCAGCCTGGGCTGCATCCTGACAGTGCATGGCCATGGTCTGAGTGTGACTAGCAGGAGCAGGGCAGGGATTGTTCTCCTGCACTCAGCACTGAGGAGGCCACACCTGGAGCGCTGGGTTCGGTTCTGGGCACTCACTCCCAGAAGGACGCTGAGGGGCTGGAGAGGGTCCAGAGAAGGGCAAGGAAGGTGGGGAAGGGTCTGGAGAAGAGGGCTGGGGAGGAGCAGCTGAGGGAGCTGAGGGTGTTTAGTGTGGAGAAGAGGAGGCTGAGGGCAGACCTCATTGCTCTCTACGGCTCCCTGAGAAGAGGCTGAAGCCAGGTGGGGGTTGGGCTTTTCTCTCTAGGAACTAATGACAGGAGAGGAAATGGCCTCTAGGAACAGTCTGAGAGCCACACCAAGCTGATCAGTGCAGTGCACACCTGGCCAGCTGGCTAAGTATTGCAGGCAGATCTCAATTTGCAGAGGTACAAGTGCTGTATTCCACCTCTCACACCTCCAATTTAAACACTCTTAAACTTCTCCCCACTAGAAGTGACAGCTTGCAGAAGGTGTGGTTGTTGTGACCTCCTCCCTGCAGCAATCCCTAGTTATTACTGCAGTCCAGGTTGTCCTTGCCTGCTGTTGCCCAGAACCTAGATCAGATTCGTTCTATGAATTACAGCTTCATAAACTTGCTGATTTTGTGCATCTCAAATTGGATCCCAGCTGATGTGTTAAAGGGTGCCTAAAATAGCTGTGGGAAGATGTAATGTACATCTGAATCCATGCACAGACAAGAGACAAGAGGCTGAGATCTCTCCAGCAGCATGCCAGGCACCCAGGCAAGGCTCTGCCTTTACCTTCACATCTGCCCTGGTCTTGTTTGTGACTTCCATGACAAATTCACAGCGTTTTCCATTGGGGGGGTTCATCAGGTGGTTAAGGATGTAAAGGTCCACAGTGGCACCCAAGTTATCTATATTGGATACAAAAATATATTCCTTCCCCTCTGCAATCAGGTTGTCCAGCAGACCAGAGTTGTAGAAGCTAGCATAGATGTCTCCATGGCCTGGGGGATACCAGCACTCTGTGTTCTCTCCTGAGTATGAAACATCCTTGGCTATGGGCAGCAGAGTTTCCTTGTTAATTCGAGGGTACCTGGGAAGACAATGGCCTTTGCTGAGTCCTCACCCGTGTCAGACCAGCACAAAGAACAACAAAACACAGTAGTCGAGGGGCAGCCACGCAGACTTCATCATTCAGCTCCCAAAGGAGCACTTCAAGTTGGGTTAGTGACCTGCAAGGCCCACCCAAGTCCTGAGCTGTTGCTGAGAAGCTACAGAATGCAGCCTCTCACTCGGGGAGGTGAAGCCAGGGTGCTCAGCCCGAGCTGTCAACCAGGTCTCCTCTCACACAGGCTCAGAGCACACCTGACCCCAGCAGCCACTTGAGTTTGCTCCTGCCAGAGAAGCCAGCTTCTGTCCCCCTCCACAGCCCATCTGTCCTAAAAGCACATGGAGGGCTGAGGGGCCAACACCCAGCAGATGGTGATTCCTGGGGAACCCACACACCCACCCCCCACCTTCATGCAATGCCCTTCACTCTGCTTAATACCCTGG
Organism: Tricholaema leucomelas; assembly: GCA_013400475.1. Taxonomy (NCBI): domain Eukaryota; kingdom Metazoa; phylum Chordata; class Aves; order Piciformes; family Lybiidae; genus Tricholaema lacrymosa; species Tricholaema leucomelas. The sequence goes on from WAAF01016222.1 coordinate 447,744, forward strand.
CACTCCAGCCCTCCAAAGAGGCCTGACAGAGACTGCCGGTGGCTAGAGAGACACTCAGAATCTCAAGCTCCAGCCCCACACCGTGTGGAGCATGCACAAGTGCAAGCTGACCCTTCCTTCCCTCCGCAGAGGCAAGTTTTGTTGTTACCTGCTCTGATTAAAAGTGTAGATCTTGACACGGCTGTGGCTGTACTTCTGCAGGATCTTCTTTGTGTCATCATCAGTGTTGAAAGAATTCATCAGCACAAGAGGAACGTCAGTGTTGTAGGACTTGTTTAAATGCTGAGGTGGGAAAGAAATGTGAAGTTCAGTGGCTGTGTTTAGCTTCAACTCCTGACACTGAGGTTGGGGGAGAAAGGAGTGAGCTAAAGCAGACTGGAAGTGAAGAAGACATGAGAGAAAGATATGCTTTCTGCTGACAGCAGGGGTCAGGTAGAGGAAAACAAATCCTTGGAAGCAGCAAAGATAAGGCCCACATTAATTAATGCAGCATTGATCTCTGCTTTTAAATCTGCCCTCAGATGTAAAAATGTGGGAAGCACAGGAAGGGTCATTTCAAATGTTAGGCCACAAAAGGCAATGTTTGCCCTCAAACACTCAGAATCACGTCTGGCAGGGTGAACTTGCCAAACCTTCTCTGCACACAGCATGCTGCGAGGTGGACAACAGCACCAAGAGTCTATCCTGAAATGTTCTTTGGGAATCTGTAATCAACAGCAGCATTTCTGCGTAGCCAGCACAGTAAAGGCAAAGGAACTGTCGTTAGAAAACACAGCACCACACCACCAAAATTAATGTGCAGGAAGGGGCAAAGTTCTCCAGGGGGTTCACAGGCTTGTGCTGGGGACTGTCTGAGAACGTTAACCTGTGGTGCTGTCAGAGCCTGCCACAGTAACCCTTCTGAGAAGGCACAAAGGATTAGGACTGCATTTGTTGGATACAAATTTAAGGCTGCTACAGAAGCGTCCAGGGCATGGCAGAGCCACTCCAAACAAACACCTGAGGCAAAACCCCCTGTGTGGAGCTCCAGAAACCGTGGAGCAGGCAGATCCAATTTCCTGCTTTAATGGCAATCCTAATGATCTGCTGCAAGAGGAAGGTTGTGCCTGAAAACCATCAGCCAAGATGTCCTCTCTCGAGGCTGACAGCTGCTGGTTTCTTTCCCTTTTCTCTCTCAGAGGCCAGTGCCAGCAATCTCTTCCAGCAGGAGAGCTTTCATTCGGTAAGGAACTCGGAGCTGCTCTGAAGAGCTTTGTCCTAAGGCACATAAAGAGAAGCCTTCTAACAGCTGAACTTGGACTTGGCACCTGGTGGGGTCAGAACAAACCCAGGCCAGTTCTGCAGTTGGCTTGTTTGCATTTCTGGGCACAGTCCTCACGCCTGGGCTGTTGGTGTGCATAGGCTTACACTGGTGCTAAGGTGCAGGGTGGGCAGCATTCAGTCACCAGCTGCTCTGCCCCATTCATGCCTGTCCCTTCCAAAGCAACTCCCACTTCACTGCTAGCACCATGACCAGACCTTCTCCCCCTCTCCTCTTGCTTTTGGCAAGGCTACTCTCTGATCTCTCCTGCAAGAGAAGCCCAGTGGGAGTTACCTCGATCTGCTGAACTGTCAGGTCCAAGAAGGTGTTCTCATTCCGCACCCCAATGAGGCTCTTGGGGCCTTTGCAGCCCATGCTTGTGCCCAAGCCACCATTGAGTTTGACGACCACCAGCTTGTTCAGAACAGAAGCAATGTTATCAGGCAGTCCTCTGGCCTTTATCTTCTCATAGGGCTGGATCTGAGAAAACAAACAAGAAGCTTAGCAGTCACCCCCCTGGAACTGCCCCATTCCATTTCATAGCCTATGATCTAGTCCTTCTCACCAGAACATTCTAGCTAGGCTCACACTAGCACATCTGCTCACAAGTGGTGCCCACACACCTTACGGACTGATGGCACAGGAGAGTCTGCACTGCGCTCAGGACTCAGCGATCCCATTGCTTGCTGCAGCTCCTCCTCTGCTCTGTGGCACCAGGCACAGCCAGCTCTTCCCAGCTAAAAAGATCTCTACCTGCTCTCCTGGCTCAGGGAACCTGCCCTGAAGAGGGGCTAAGGAAGAAATCAGGTCACGGTTTAAGGACCCAGGCACTGTCACACAGGACAGAAAATTTTCCTTCCCTGAGCAGATTTATTTTGTTCATACTTTGCTTTGGGGTTGTCAGGAGCAACTTTCTTGGCCAAAGGTTGCCTCTGACTCAATCTAAGAACATTCCTGCTCCAGCTCCTAGTCCAATGCAATCATTCAGCTCTTCCCAAAGCCTGCTACAGGCAGTTCCTCATTCTCACCCTGCTGTTCTCAGGCTGTGCTCAGCCAGCTGACGTGCAGCCTTGCAAAGTCTTCTTCTGCCTTGCTGCTAGCTCTGTGCTGAGCTGTACAACCAGAGCTCAGGCTGCCATTGGGCCGGTGCTGGAGAGCAAACTCAGGCTTCTGGTGACAGTCTGCCCAGCACCAGGCCCTGCCTATCCCCTGACCCAGCACACCCAAGTCAGAAAGACAAAGGTAACAGGGCAATGACAATCATGATGCCAAGGCTGTGGGGGCAAAGTCAATACCATGGCCCTTCAGCCTGCCCTCCTACAGCCTTGCCGCTGAAGACAGTCCTTGGCGTTCCAGTGCTGGGTTCTGCTAAGGGCTGAGTAGGACCAGCCAACAACACACACACAAAGAGCAGCTCTCACAGCTCTGCCTGCTCTGGGCCAGCCAGCCTGGGGTTCAAAAGGAACAAGATCCACGGTTCCTGCTCAGCTCTGCAAGGGCACGGACCAGCCTTGACACAACCTCAGCCTTCCAGGACACCACAGGCAGCTTGGAGCAGGTCCCTCACACCAGGGAAGTCCTGCCCGGTGCAGGACCTGCACAGCTCATGCTCTGTGTTTAGACAAGTGCTGCTCGTGGCTCAGGCAGCAAGCAGGAATGGCAACTGCCACTTCAGAGCACACAGAGCCCTCTGAGTTGGCAAAGCCCTTTAAGTCATCCACCCCAACCAGTCTCTAACTGTCAAGGCTGGAGCTGAACCATAGCCTTCAGCACCACAGCTCTGCCTCTCTGAAACACCTCCAAGGACGGGCATTCAACCAGCTCCCTGGGCAGCTTGTGCCAGGCTTTGAGAACCCTTTCAAGGAAGAAGTTTCCTCTCATATCAAATCTCACTACGTATGTGGGAAGCACTTTCCAGAGTTCCCAGAGCTCCTTGGGTACAGAAGTGCACAAAACCCAGAATCTTGATGTGTTTTGTCAACAAACCAGCAGGGACCACCAGGACAAGGAGGGGATTCTGCTCCTCTGCTGAGACCCCAATTGCAGCACTGCCTCCAGTTCTGGGGCCCCCGGCACAAGAAGGGCCTAGAGCTGCTGGAGAGGGTCCAGATGAGGCCATAAAGATGATCAGAGGGTGGAGAACCTCCACTGTGGGGACAGGCTGAGTTAGGGCTGTTTAGCCTGGAGAGGAGAAGGCTCCAAGGAGACTTTAGAGCAGCCTTCCAGTACCTGAAGGGGCTGCAGGGAGCTGGGGAGGGACTTTTGACAAGGGTTGGGAGTGCCAGGATGAGAGACAATGGCTTTGAGCTGGAAGAGGGGAGATTAAGACTGGAGATAAGGAAGAAATTCTCGGCAGTGAGGGTGGGGAGACACTGGCACAGGTTGCCCAGGGAGGCTGTGGATGTCCCCTCCTTGGAAGTGTTCAAGGCCTTGAACAATCTGGGCTAGCAAGTGTCCTGTTCTCTGCCTGTGGCAGAGGGTTGGAACTGGATGCTCTTGAAGATCCTTTTCAACCCAACCCATTCTGTGGCTCATGCCAAGGGTGGGCAGGCAGCTCAGCAAACAGCTGCTCTGCTAATGAGCAAGAGCAGGATGAACACAGGTCCTCCTGTACTGACAGTGCACCAGAGTGCTCCAGACTTTAAGTCATCCAGCCAGGACCCAGAGAGATTTGCCAATTCTCACTCTCTCTGAGGTCAGTGTTAGCTCCTGTGGGCCTGCAGATGCATTTCAAACACTGAGGTCTGAGCTCTATGTGGGTGGATGCAAGTCACACCCATGAGTGCTCTGACACTGCCCCAACAGCCAAAGGGAGGGCTCCAGGTCTCACCACACTCGTCCTGCCTCACAACACAAAAAGAAGTCTGTCACCCAGTTCTGTGCCAGACTGCCTCCAGAAGACAGAGCTGAAGTGCCAGCTACCCTTCCACACTTTCAGCATCATGCCTGGAACCAGCTTATGCTGAAAGCTGAGAGCAGGATCCCGATGAAGTGAAGGGTTCCCACTTGAGGGTCCATTGAGGGCCCAGCTTAGCTGCAGCAGCTGCCACACAGAACTGAACAGCGCCAAGAAAGAGTTCAGTGACTTCTGAAACAGTCCAGTGTCCTGAACCTGCTGGAGAGCTGGCAAGGAGAGACCTACTGCAATTCAACAAGGTCACAGGCAGAGTGCTGTGCCCGGGGCAGAACTCCATGGGTCACTACAGCTTGGAGACTCACCTGCTAGAGAGGGAAAGGACCTACGAGTTCACCGTGAGCCAGCAACGTGCCCTTGTAGCCAAGGCAGCCAATGGCAGACCTGGGTGCAATGGTGTTCTAAGAACAATGTGGCCAGCACATCAAGGGACATTCTCCTCCTGCTCTACTCTGCCTTGCTGAGGCCTCATCCGGAGCATTGTGTCCACTTCTGGGCTCCTCAGTTCAAAAGTGACAAGGAACTGGGAGAGTAGAGCAGAGAGCCCCTGAGCTGCTGAGGGCACTGAACATCACCTTGTGAGGAGAGGCTGAGAGCCCTGGGGCTGTTCAGCCTGGGGCATCTCAGCAATGCTGAGCAATAGCTGAAGGGTGAGGGTCAGCAGGATGCAGCCAGATGCTGATCAGTGGTGCCCAGGGGCGGGACAAGAGGCAATGGGCACAGACTGGAATCCAGGAGGTACCACAAGAACAAAAGGGACAAATTCTTCCCTGCGAGGGTGGCAGAGCAGTGTGACAGGCTGCCCAGAGAGGCTGTGGAATCTCCACCTCTGGAGGCATTCCAGACCCACCTGGATGTGTCCCTGTGAGACTGCCTCTGGGTGAGCCTGCTCTGGCAGGGAGTTGGACTCTATTTCCAGAGGTCCCTTCCATATCCCTGCCACTCTGGCAGAAGAACTGGAAATGCCAACCTGGCAGTGAAACCTTGGCTCTGGAAGGGTGTTTCATGCAGAGAATGATGCATGGCAAGAACTCAAATGCAGCAGGGTGGCTGCAACAGAGGCCCTGCTGGATGCCAGTGCTAGCAGCTGCAGCCTGGTGTGGGCACTGCCATGCAGAAGCATCTCATCACCTGTCAGGTTACCAAGTGCTCCACAGGAATCAGAATCAATTCTTGCTCCAGGGTTTGGGAACAGTGGACCTGAGAAGAACATGCTGAGGGGGAAATGCTACAGGTGGTGGTGCACGGCCTGCAAGGTACCCGGCTGCAGCGTTACTGAGATGCAGCCCAGCACAGATCCAGCTGCTCCAGGCAGTGCCACAGGAGTGGCTGCTAGGCACAGGCTGCAGGAGCAGTCTGACCAGCAGATCTCAGAAGGGTGCTCCTGCAGCAAGAGATCTGGCAAGAGCTTGTCAGAAGGGAGCAGCAGCCTGGAGCAGGGTGTGTCCCATTAGCCAACCTGTCCTTGGAGAACAAGGAGACATTTACTCAGCACCAAGAGACAGCTGCAGAAGCAGGACCTAGGGAACCTTCTGAACCTGTGCCCAAAGCTAGGAAGGCAGTTTGTGCTCTGAGCTGGAGCAGGACGTTCTCTTTTTTTCTTCATGGCACGGTTCATTGAGACAACAACCGGAGCTGCAGGCAGCGATCCCACCACGGGGGGAAGGGACAAGCTCCTGCCACACTCGGCTGCTCCTCACATCCTGCACGGGCTTGGCACTGCTGTCCTGAGCTTAACTTAAGCACTGCAGCTCTCAGAGGCCTTCCAGAAGGACCCTGCTTTTGTTTCCCATGCAAAGTAGCATCTGCTGCAGTCTCCACAGGCAGCACTCGATGGCAGCTGACACTCGATGTCCACCTGCTCTCCTTGCTGCCCAGCACCCTCAGATGCTTTCTCCTCTCAAGCTGGACCAGTGAAGGTTCTGCCTGCACCAGCCACCACTGTAAGCCTGGGACATGCAGAAGCAAAGCTTCTGGAAGGAAACAACAAGTCAGAGGTCTAGCAATGGAGGGAAAATGGACTCAGTCTTCTGCTCTGCATGCCTGGAGCTCAGGAGTAGATGGCCCATGGGTATCAGTTGCTGCAGTGGAAGCAGAAGTCTCAGGGATGACATCTCCCATGACACAGAAAGACAGGGCAGTAGGACAGGACAATCACGGCTGTTTCAGCTTCCTGACAACAGTCTTGGCTTATCAGTAGGTGCTTCAGGAAAGACATGAGAACTGCATTCAAAGGGCAGGTACAGGAGGTGAGATGTTAGATGACCCATGGACATCAGATGACAAATTCTGCTCCTACACAGCACAGTGCCATAGAGTCACAGAAGTCTTTCAGGTGGAAAATCCAGCCCAACCATTCCCTGACTCTGCCAAGGCTGGGGCTAAGCCACAAGCCTCAAGCACCACATCTCTGCCTCTTTCAAACACCTCCAGGGATGGGAATTCAACCACCTCCCTGAGCAGCCTCTGCCAGGCTTTGAGAACCCTCAAGAAGAAACTCAAGAAGTTTCTTCCAATGTCCAATCTAAACCTCCCCTGGGGCAACTTGAGGCCATTTCCTCTGCTCCTGTCAGTTGTTCCCAGGGAGCAGAGCCCAACCCCCACCTGGCTTCAGCCTCCTCTCAGGGAGCTGTACAGAGCAATGAGCTCTGCCCTCAGCCTCCTCCATGCTGAACACCCCCAGCTCCCTCAGCTGCCCCTCCCCAGCCCTCTTCCCCAGACCCCTCCTCACCTTCCTTGCCCTTCTCTGTGCCCTCTCCAGCCTCTCAATGTTCTTCTGGGAGTGGGTGCCCAGAACTGAACCCAGCACTCCAGCTGTGGCCTCCCCAGTGCTGGCTGCAGGAGGACAATCCCTGCCCTGCTCCTGCTGCCCACACCATTGCTGATCCAGGCCAGGCTACTGCTGCCCTCCTTGGCTACCTGGGCACAGCCTGGCTCACCTTCACCCAGCTGTCCACCAGCACCCCCAGCTCTGTCTCTGCTGGGCACTTTCCAGCCACTCTGCCCCCAGCCTGGAGCCTTCCTGGGGTTGTTGTGCCCCGAGTGCAGGACCCAGCCCTTGGCCTTGTTGAATCTCATCCCATTGGCCTCAGCCCATGGATACAGCCTGTGCAGGTCCCAAGGCAGAGCCTTCCTGCCCCCCAGCAGCTCCATACTCCCTCCCAACTCAGTGCCACCTGCAAACTGACTGAGGGTGCCTGAATCCCCTCACCCAGACCACTGACACAGTTGTTAGAGAGATGCCTTTGGCACAGGGCAGAGGCCTGCAGCAGCTTTCAGATCTAACCTGAAAGTCTGAAGTAACTCAGGTGAAACAGAAAATGGAAAGACAAAGTCACTGCCAGAATTCTCAGTGCTTTGGACTGCTCATGCAGCAAACCAATCCTCAAAACAACCAGAGCCAAAGCAGCTCCCTCTGCTGAGGGCAAGGCACTGCCTTCTCAGCCGTGAGCCTCCACCACCTCCTAAGGCAAGGTCACCTAGATGGGCAACCATCAGTTACCAGCCAGCTTTCCAAAGCAGTCCTGTGCTGCTCTAACAAGCCCTGGAGGAGAGCACACTGTGAGGTTTTCTGACTAGGAAAGCTCTGCTGGAGCTGAGCAGAAGCACTCAATCTGCACACAGTCACAGATGGACATTTATCCCCAAGACTTCAGTGCTGTGGTCTTTATTCTGAAGCCCTTCTCACATAATCACTCTTTGCTCCTTCAAAATGCTCCAGCTTTTCTTAGACTAATTCTGGAATTCTGGTTTCCATTAAATCAACTTTTACCTCAGAATTCAGCCTGGAGAAGAGCAGGCTTCGAGGAGACCTTATAGTGACTTTCCAGTATCTGAAGGGAGCCTACAGGAAGGCTGGGGAGGGACTATTGACAAGGTCTGGTAATGTCAGGACGAGGGGGAATGGGTTTAAACTGGCAGAGGGGAGGTTTAGACTGGATGTTAGGAGAAAGTTCTTTACAGTGAGGGTGGTAAGACACTGGAACGGGTTGCCCAGGGAGGTTGTGGATGCTTCCTCCCTGGAGGCGTTTAAGGCCAGGCTGGATGAGGCCTTGAGCAGCGGGCTCTAGTGGGAGGTGTCCCTGCCTATGGCAGGGGGTTGGAGCTGGATGATCCTTGAGGTCCCTTCCAACCTAAACCATTCTATGATTCTATGGTTCTATAATTCCACCAGCCTCAGGAAAAAAATTCCTTTGGAGAAGTTACACTGCAGGTCACTTGAGATGTGCCTTACATGAAACTCTTTTCATCATCCACTGCATGTCCCTTCTGTGACTGGCATGAAAAAGGAGGGAAAGGCAGGGCACATACAAGCAAGGCTGAGGGAGGGGAGAGGGATGGAGCTCTTCTGGGGAATGAAAAAGAGAATAAAAGGAGGAAAATACTCCGGAAAGTTCGGTTTGCTTTCAGCCAAGCAACGCCCAAGGAATTCCCGAGAAAGGAGATCAATATTTATGAGGCAATGAAGGATGTCTGCAGGCAGGGATTTTTCCCTAGCGTTCTCCTGTGACATTTACTAGTGGTGGTGATTTGCTCTGGAGCTCATGCTGGGAAGCAAAATGTCCCGGAAGGTGACGGCTGCACCTCACCTGACCCCAAGGGACCTGACTCGGCAGGATTTTACCCTCCTCCCTCTCCTCAAAAGCTGCTACGCAGCTACGGAACACATTTGAGCATGAACCAGTCCAGGCCACGAGGAAGAAGAAGGAAGACTCTTTCTGATCTTTTCCCTCCTTTCAGCCCTTCAGTTGGATCTTTGTCTGAGTTCTTTTTGAACAGCTTGCCTTGCCTGGGAATCTCCACTCAGGCTGTTTTGGTGCCTTACCATAGCTCTGCTGTTGACATTTGCTTCCAAGCTCCTACCCACTCATTATCAGTCCTGGAAGAGCTTGGAAGTTTCTCCCACTGAAGGTGTGCAGGACTTTTGAAAGAGACAACAGCTCTGCCTCTGCACAAAGAGGAATCAAGCTGCTGCCCTTGAATGCCAGCCCCCCACTGGACAGAGGGCACAACTTACTCCTCTCATTGTCACAACTAAGCTCTACATAGTTAAAAGGCTTAGTGCTGCCCAGGATCTCAACGCCTCCAGGTCAGAAGCAACCCCATTTCCTTCAGTCTTCCTTGTAAGTCATGTTACCTAGAACTTCACTTTCCCACCCTGGCCTCTTTCCTGAGGATGGATGTTGCTCCCCAAAGCAATCCAGAGAACAGACACCACCTGCCTTGGAAGTCAAAACACTCAACTCTGCAAAAGCCTTGGACTTGCTCTAAACCAACATCACTCTTCAGGGCTTTAGAGAGCACCACTGCATCTGCTCTGGAAGCCACTAGACGGCTACCTTCCAGTGGAAACACAGCCTTGGTTGAAGGGCCAGAGGGGCCAGGAGTCACCACACAGCTGTGAGGACACCAAGATGCTGCAGCATGCCCAGATCCCTGCAGTGGGGACAGCACCAACCACTGGACAACTGCTGGGCTTGGAAAGCCCTTGAGACTCACCCAGCCCAACCATTCCCTAACTCTGCCAAGGCTGGGGCTAAGCCACGGCCTTCAGCACCACAGATCTGCCTCTTTCAAACACCTCCAGCTGTGGGCATTCAGCCACTTCCCTGGGCAGCCTCAGCCAGCCTGTGAGAACACTTTCAGTCAAGACCTTTGTTCTCATGTCCAATCTAAACCTGCCCTGGAGCAACTTGAGGCCATTTCCTCTCCTATCACTTGTTCTAACCACCACCTGGCTCCAGCCTCCTCTCAGGGAGCTGTAGAGAGCAATGAGCTCCACCCTCAGCCTCCTCCACACTAAGCACCCCCAGCTCCCTCAGCTGCTGCTCCCCAGCTCTGTTCTCCAGACCCCTCCCCAGCTTCCTTGCCTTCCTCTGTGCCATCTCCAGCCCCTCAATGTTCTTCTGGCAGTGAGTGCCCAGAACTGAACACAGCACTCCAGCTGTGGCCTCCCCAGTGCTGAGTGCAGGAGGACAATCCCTGCCCTGCTCCTGCTGCCCACACCATTGCTGATCCAGGCCAGGCTGCTGGTGGCCCTCCTTGGCCAGCTGTCAGCACAAATTCCCTGTCAGTCATACAAGAGTCCAAAGCCAGCCCAGGACCACAGGTTAGGTTTCACAGGAAGGATTTACTTTGATACCAAGAGTGCTGAAAAAACCCAGGTGAGGCCTTGCCAGCAGCAGCTGAAGCAGCAGGGCCCAAGTTGATTGCCACTGATAGCATCAGAAACTCCTGCCAGAGGCAGCCACCTGTATCAGACTCCTGCCTTTGCCCGAGGTGCTGTAGCTTACAGGAGCTGGTCAATGAGCTCCACAGCCCACCTGCCATATGTCCCTCTCCAAACAATTAGCAGACTAGATTGCTGGAAACAGGCTCCTCTGAGACATGCAATCTTCTCCCAAGGGCAGGAGGGAAATGGGAACAAGGACCCTACTTACCTCTCCTCTAACACAAAGTATCACTGACTCCAGAGAAGGTATCAAATGGTACCAGGCCATCTGCCTCACTTTGTTCCCCTGCACCAACAACAGCCTACAGAATAACACCAAGGAACTTGACACATCTGTGAAGCAGAAGCTGGTGTTGAGGAACAGGTACAAGAGATGTCAACAAATAGCTGTTCATTCCTGGAGTCACAGAATGGCTCAGGTTGGAAGGGATCTCAGAGCTCATCTACCCCAGACCCCTGCCACGCCCAGGGACACCTCTCAGCTAGACTCAGCTGCTCAAGGCCTCATCCAGCCTGGCCTTGAACATCCCAGGGAGGAGGCAGCTACAGACTCCCTGGGCAGCCTGTGCCAGACTCTCAACACCCTCATACTGAAGAACTTCTTCCTCAGCTCCAGTCTAACCCTGCTCTGCCTCAGCTTCAAACCATTCCCCCTCAGCCTGTCTCCAGACACCCTCAGCAAAAGTCTCTCTGCAGCCTTCCTGCAGGATCCCTTCAGGCAGTGGCAGGCAGCTCTGAGGTCCCCCTGGCGCCTTCTCCTCTCCAAGCTGCACACTCCCAGCTCCCTCAGCCTATGCTCACAGCAGAGCTGCTCCAGCCCTTGGAGCATCTTTGTGGCCTCACTCTAACAGCTCTGTGTTCCTCTCATGCTGGGTACAACTGGAGGCAGGGTTGGAGGTGAGGGTCTCAGCAGAAGAATCCCCTCTCTTGCCCTGCTGGACATGCTCCTCAGGTTCAGGTAGAACCCAAAGTGTTGTTCTGTGCAGCTGCACAGAACACACTCAGCCTCTGGGCAGCTGTAAGCACCAACAGCCACTTCTATGTTCCTTACAAGACTGTCATTCCATTGCAACTTACAGAATCTTCTGGAGGTCTCTGGATCTTCCCCCAGTCCACAGATGGTCCCTTTTCTTGTAGAAATCTATGAAACAGCTTCTTAAATCCTTCCAGGTCCTTTTTTGTGTGCTGCAAAGAGGAAGAAATGCACTGGTGATTAGTGCAAACCCAATCGATCATGGCAGCACTCCTACAAACTTGATGCACAGGCTACTCACAAAAGCAAATTTATCAGGCTAAAAGGAAGGAAAACTCCAAAAGGTACCAAAGGTCACTTCCACTAACAGAAGCGGTCCTATTGGGTACAGAACCCACTTGGATAGCTACCAGACAAGCTCTCAGTCAAAGCCATAACAATTTGGCCCAGTCTGCAGGGTAACAGCTCTCTCCCACCCTTCTGACAGCTGTTAAAGATTACAGAGACCCTTGAGTAACTGCAGATGATGAAACACTTCACAGGAACTCTGCCATCTAGTTCACATGGCACTGAAAGTCTCCTGCTGACACTGTGTCCAGACTACTCCTCCACAGAGGATCACAGCACACCCTACAAAATCGAGATGGTTGCTATACTGGGATTTGTTCCCTGAATTGGCCTCAGTGCACCCAGATGCTGCTCCTTACCTCTAGCTCATTTGAAGATGCAGTGGCAAGGATCTTATCGAGTTCTACTTTCATTGAATACTCCAGCTCCTGCCGAATGACTTCCTGGAACTGTGAACTGCCAGCCTGAGACATTGCTTTGCTGAAATCTTCAATCAAAAGAAAAACATTTGTTAAAGGGAGAAGAAAATCTGCTGATTTAGACTACCAATAGCCTTTGGTTGGCAGTTAAAAGTGAATCTAGTCTGTGCTGGTACTTCAGGAATGTAAAGCTTTTGTCTCCAAGTAACTTGGAGAACAGACCTTAAATTGGGGCTGCAGAACAGCCTTCCTCTCAAAACACAGAGTATTGAAACACCAAGAAGTCACCTCAACAAGCATCCCACAATCCACAGCAGTACAGTTTTACTGCTAAAGAGCCAAAGATCCACATCCACTGTGAGAGGGACATAGAGCTGCTAGAGTAAGTCCAGAGAAGGCCGCAAACTTGATCTAAGGGCTGAAGCAGCTCTGCTGGGACCGCAGGCTGATGGAGCTGGAGGTGTGCAGCCTGCAGAAGAGAAGGCTCCAGGGGCAGCTTAGAGCTGCCTGCCAGTGCCTGAAGGGATCCTGCAGGAAGGCTGCAGAGGGGCTTTATACAAGTGTCCACTGACAGGCCAAGGGGAAATGGACTTAAGTTGAAGGGGAACAGGTTTAGGTTGAATCTCAGAAAGAAATTCTTCACTAGGAGGGTGGCAAGACTCTGGAATGCATTGCCCAGGGAGGTTGTGAATGCCTCCTGCCTGGAGATGTTCAAGGCCAGCTTGGATGGGGCCTTGAGTAACCTGGGCTAGCTGAGAGGTGTCCCAGCCCATGGCAGGGGGGTTGGAATTCAGTGATCACTGGGCTGTTCTATGATTTTATGATCCTAATGCATCGAGCAAGTTAAGCAGCGTGTCTAAGTGTGAAAAACCTTTTTGATGAGCCATGGTAACTCACTGCTGTGGGAGCTGGTGCAGAAGGGTGTCCCTCTGCTCACAGCAGCACACACCAACACACGCTTTCATTATTTACACAGCACCATCCACAGCTCCTCTCAGCAGATCTTCTCTTACTTTGTGTGAGCATTTTCACTCTGCAGCATGCTCTTCAGTTGCTAAGGAACCTCGAAAAATTAGCCTATCATCCTGGCATTTGTTTTGCTTCTGAAAGTGACCAGCTCCCTAACTGTGCAAGAGAGTAAACACAGAAAAGCTCTGTGCACTGAAGCCCACTCGGCAGCAAGGCACAGAAGGCAGCAGGACTCCAGCAGAGCGTTTACAGCCACGCTGTTCTCAGCAGACACCTTGCATATGCTCTCTGAAGACCCCAGCGGATTTAATTCCTGCCTGATCCCCTGGGTAATCACTTCTCTGTCACACTGAGCGAGGCATCGCCAAATATAGCTGGGTTTGAGAAACACCCCAAATGCTGGGACAAAAAAGAGATGTGGGGAAACTTTGCATTTGCACAGAGTGGTGCTGCCAGAGAAGGCTGAGAGGCAAGAACCTGTGCCTGAAGTTTACTTCTCTAGAACATGCACCACAGGGCCACTCCATGGGGACATCCAAGACAGGCAGAAGCAGCTCATTTTACCACAATATTGCCTCTATTCAGGCTTTCTGAGGCAGAGTGCTTCCCAGCCCCAGCAGCAGTACCTAATCCTTGCTTTGAAGCCCACAGAAGCCATTTTACTGACTGCACTGTTTTGCAGGTAGGGGAAGAGAAAAAAACAATCCAGACAAGTGCTGCAGTGCTCAGTGTGTGGTGCTGAGACATGGGGGCAATGCTGGTCCAAGGTGAGCAGCTCAGTGAACTACAGCCTCTTTTCTTCCTTCAGTTCAGGGCTTCATTTAGCAGTTAAACCAGGTGACAGCCTGTCAGGCACAGCTTTTCCAAGCCAAAGTCATGGGCAACTCTTGGTTAGGAAGCACCTCCTCCTACAAAGAAAACAAGGAGGTCTTCACCAGCTCCAACTGCTGCCAGCACCGTGCGTCTGTTCACACGTCTGGGGCTGCTGCCTGCTGGAACAGGGTTTCAACTTCCAGAGAAACAACTGCCAGGAGATACTGCCACACTGGGAACCCTCCTTCAAATATGTCGTAATGCATGCCTTATGTTGCAGCAACAGCAGTGGCCATGGCTCACAGTTCATCGGCCTGGAAAACATCTGAACCTCCCCAAATGATGCAACACATCTGGAAAGAATATCTGCAAACATCAGGAGTTCAGCAGAGACCATGCTCAGTGCAACACGGCTGGGGAGTATCTGCAAACATCAGGGGTTCCACACAGACCATGCTCAGTGCAACACAGCTGAGGAGTATCTGCAAACATCAGGGGTTCCACACAGACCATGCTCAGTGCAACACAGCTGAGGAGTATCTGCAAACATCAGGGGTTCCACACAGACCATGCTCAGTGCAACACAGCTGAGGAGTATCTGCAAACATCAGGGGTTCCACACAGACCATCCTCAGCGCTCTCAAACAACTGAGGCTAAAGCAGGCAGAGCCTTCCCAGGCTGCCCTGTGAGCAGGGCTATCTTGTTTGCTTGCACTGGCCTATAGACTGCTACCTACCGTGTAAAAGCATTTAAGGGCTGAACATCATCACCTGAACACCATCACCAACAGACCAAACAAAAAAGGCATCACACAAGCAAGTGCCTGACAATGTCCTGCTTTGGTTTGTTTTTTGTGAACCTATAAACCCTTCACAACTTCATGAGCAAATGCTGAACACACTTGGTGACCAACATGCTCTCAAGGAAGCAAAAGCAAACCTGCTGCTTCAAACAGCCACGGAGTCTGCTCCATCACACTAAGCTAACAGCCAGGAAAGCCAAGGAAGGGACATTTCTTATCAAAACCCTGGCCACCAGCACGTCAGCTGCACCCTTCACTGGCCACGAACACAGCCTCGGCTTTCTGCTGACCATTGGATCTGCCTGCACCCACTGAATCTGGTCTCGGACACAGCCAATGTGCCAGGGCATGGCTGCTTGGAGAGAGTGCTATGAGCACTAGTAGTAGCAGTAGTACTTTGGGGAAAGAGAGGCAGGCCATGGCTGGAGCCCTAAGCACACATATTTGCCTGGCACGAGGGAAGTGCCTGTGCTGCACAGGGAGGAATTTGAATACTGTAACTAAGCCACCAAAGAAATAACAACTCCAAGGTATTCTGCTTTTAAAGTGCCATTGCCAGGCAGAGGCTTTTAAAGGATTTATCTTAAGGGATCTGGAGAAGGATTTGAACTGGACAGGGACACAGGGCACTCTTTGAAGGCTCATCAAAGCAGGAACGCAGCAGCAGCAGCGCTGCCTCCATGCCACACAGACACTATCACACAGAGGTGGGCAAGAAGCTGGTATTCAGCTATCTCAGCCTAGCAGCAGCAGAAAGACCACTGTAGCCCTTTAGCAAGAGCTACAGTTAATTCCAGCAGCCCGGGGTGAAGACTGATTGCCCTTCTTACCCCAGGCAGCAATGAGGAAGCAGAAAGACCAGTGGAGCTGCGTGTCTGAACGCAGCTTTGCCCACAGGCAAGCAGCATTTCCTAAGGCTACCACATAAAGCAGTGCTGGTGCCCTTGAGGATCAGCTGGGAGGCAGGGGTGAGGTTGGAAAACTGCAGGAAAAGCGTACATCATCAGGCCACAAGCTCACAAGTTACTGCTAAACACGAATGCCTCTCCCTAGCTGTTTCACAACCGGGGCCTCAGACCTCAGTCTGTGCCCCCTTTTACGGCACCAGCCGTCCTGAACACTCATCTGAAGGAAGGGTGGGACGAGGTAGCATTAGACTCTTGGGGACTCGGCCCACGCAACAAACGAGCACAGCACACCAGGGCATGACTAGTGGAAACTTCTGCAAACGCCGTGGGTCGCACAAAGGCTGACCCAGGGTGTCTGATCCTAGTGCCTTCAGCAGCAAGAGCTGCCCGAGGAGCAGGGCCAGGACAGCTCTCGAAGCGCGCTCACGGCGCTGTCTGGAGCGCGGAGATTCACTCACACCCTCCTGCCCCCACTGTTATTTCTAGCAGGCTTTTGTGCTCTGCTCTGGCTGCTAACTTGCCCCCTGCCCTCACAGCATAAACTACAGCATGTGGCTGGGTGCTCGCAGGTCTGCCCTACCTAACTTTATAGCCAACAGATGAGAAGATGATGGCAGCTGACAAAAAGGAGGTCTTTGCAGACTGAGAGATAGCTGTTCTCAGGAAAACTGAACAGGCGCAGAGTGGCGATGAGCCCTCACTTTGGAGTTTGCATGCATTCCCTGTCTGCACTCCCTACTCTTACTCTACATTAAATTGCATTAAGACTGATTACTTTTTAGTGAATAATCCACTCAGAAGAGAAATTCACTGCCTTGGTACTCAAGTAGCAAAGGACTCAGCAGAGGAGGGAGCACTGGGACAAGTCAAGCAACAAGTCTTGAAAAACCTGGGAACCTTTGGTGCTGAGGGTCATGAATTCTCTGAAGGTTGGCAAGCCGAGGAAGCGTAGCCAGAGGCTGAGAGCAGAAATGTATTTAGTCTCCTTGGAGCTAGGCTACTGGGATTAAAAACAAATCATGCTGAAGGGTGGCCAGCCAAGGCAAAAGCAGCAGCTGAACTTTAAATTTAACACGCTCTCTCCTTGAACTCCGTGCTGAGGATACAGAGGGAATGCCTTAACTTCCACTAACTCTGATGAAAGTTCATGGCAATTTTTATCCCTGGCCAGGATAAAAATCTCTTTAAATACCTCGGCTGCTAACACGCAGCTGCAATCAGTATCAGAGTTTTAAGCTGAGCACGGCCACTGAGCCCTTTGCAACTAGAGGCAGAATTTGTCAGCGTGCACTGGACTGGAGCACAGGTGAGCTGCCTCTCCTCTCAGGCATGACCAGGTTAGCCTGAGCCGCTGCCTCACAAGTTTGCAGCCCAGGAAGCCCTTCTTGCCAGCTGCCTAAACCAAGAAGTGAGGGGCTGGGGTCAGACGCAGCTGGATTTCTCAGTCTAGCAGCTGATTCTCATACTAAAAATACCAACTGCCATGGGCAGTGTTTTAGTGCTACTGGCCCAACAGAGCTCTTCAACAGTGGAGCCTTTGAGGAGTGCCAAATCTTTGGTAACACTTAAACACCTGGTTACGACCTTTACACAGGTTTCTCCAAACTTTCAGCTTCATCAATACCACTTTGCCTACAAGATGGCCACTTTCATCAACGGGCTGTGAGAAGCCAACGCCATTTAAAAAGAATTCAGGATGCATTTTTGTACTTCAGAGCACGAAGGGACTTGACAACTCCAGAGCAAGGTGGCTGTCACCTTTAACCACTCCAACTGCCTACATTTGGCCCAGGTGCCCCAGGACATCCGCAGCCAGCTGGTGCCTTCACACAGCAAGTGTTGCAGAGTCCTGGGCACCGGTGAGCGACAGCCACTTGTCACAGCTCTCCAAGCCCCTCAGCTGCCTGCAACACACAAGTTCACACAGGGAGAGACCTCCTCGTGTTCTTCCTCCAGGCAGTCTCACGTTTGTTGTCAGGCCTGAAGGGATTTGTGCTGAGGAAACCTCCAGCCGTGGATTTAATTACAGAAAACAAACAAACAAACAAAAAAGGCGCCGTGAGGACTATCAGAAGGAGGGAAAGAAAACGGCCACAGCAATGCACCAAAATAATTTTTCTTCCCCAAACGACCTCCCCTGAGCCAGTTCCCCGTTTCGCAATACGGGAATATGGAACTCAGACCACGTACGCACAGGCTCACACATGCGGGAGCCAAGGAGAGCCCCGGAGCCTGTTGGGATCCGCAGATCCCACCAAAAATGCTCGCTCGCCTCTGAAAAAAAATCGAAGTGAGCAGCTTCGACCGCAGCACTCCTCCCACCGCAACTTTCAGAGAGCGCTATAGTGGAGAGCGGAGATTTTCCTTGCGAGATCCCCCTGCAGCCCCCAGCCCCAGCCGCGCACCCGGCACCGACAGCCACGCAGCCCCCAGGAGCGCGAACCGAGCCGGGCACAGCCGGCAGAGGCCCCACCGCCAGGCAGGGACCACGGCTGCGGGGAAGCCCCTTGCACAGCCCGGCTCCAGCTGCTACCGGCCGCTGCCTGCGCCCCGCCGGGCTGCCGGAGAGGAGAGAAACTGGGGGGAGGAGGGAAAAAAACCAAAAGCGGAGATGTGCCTGCACGGCTGGAGAGTCAAACCCCACCATCACAAGCACGGCAGCTTACCTGTGGCAAAGGACGACATTTTCGCTCTTTAATAAAATAAACACTTTGCTCTGACCAAGGCAAACGGAACCGCTCGGGGTTTTTTTCCCGGTTCCCCGAGGCTGGGCAGGGCAGGCTGCCTCTCCACCGCGTCCCTGCGGAGCCCGGCCGGCGGCTGCGGGGAAGCGGGAGAGAAAGACGGCCCCGATCCCGCTGAGAGCAGCCCGCCCGCCGCGCTGGCCCCTCGAGCCGCGAAATCCCTCCCGGTCGGGCGAGCGGGAGATAAACCCCGAGGAATTTAAATTTCATCAATGAAAGAGGCGGACCCGCCGCTCTCCGGCTTTCACCACCCCCAACCCTCCCCTCCTCTTCCCTCCCCGGGGCTCCCCACACGGCTCCTCCCCGCTCCCAGACGGGACAGGCCAAGGCCGGGCCGGGCCAACGCGGCCGCCGCCCCTGTTCCGCGTGCCCCACTCGGCTGTTAGGCCCGAGGGCGGGCCCGCCTCTCCCTCAGGCGGCGGGAGGGCAGCGAGGGGCCTCCCCGCCGNGGCTCCCGCCGCTTTCCCATCGGGCCCTGCGCGCCGGCGGCGGAAGCTTTGGGGCGGGCACTTCCGGTTCGTCCGGAGCCGGGATGGCAGCGCTTGGGGGGCCCAGGCGGGGGGCAGAATGTGGCTACCGCAGCGCAGGGCGCCGGCGGGCCTGTGCTTCCTCAGGGGCTCTCTCGCTCCCCCAGGAGATGGACGCGGCAGTGCCCGGGCGGGAGCGGCTGCACCCCGCGGCTCTGCTGAAGGCCTTCAGCCCCGTGGGGCTGCCCGTTGGAACAATAAATGGTGGTTGATGTTGTGCCGCGACATCGAATCGTGGACTGGAATGGGATGGGTTGGAAAGATATTTAAAGCTCATCTCGTCCAGCCATCTGCAGGTTGCTCAGAGCTCCAGCCAGCCTGCCCTGCAGTGTCCAGCATAGGGCATCTCTCACCCGTCTGGACAACCTGGGCCAGCGCCTCGCCATCCTCGCTGTGAAAAAGTCTCCCTTCTCTCCAGTCTTGCATCTTGCTCTTCGTTCAGAGCCGTCACCCCTCGTGCTATCACAGCAGGCCCTACTCAAAAGTTTGCCCATACCTTTTTTAGTGGCCACTTTAGTCACTTGAAGGCCACAATAAGGTCTCCCTGGAGCCGTCTGCTGACTGGAGAACTCCCAGTTCTCTCAGCCGCGCTGTGAGGAAGAGTTACAGCCCTTGGATGGTTTTTGTGTCCCTGCTTTGACAGGCCCGTGCGTCCTGTGCCTAGCACTGCACAGAGCAGAGCAGCAGAATGCCCTTCCTTAGCCAGCTGGCCACGCTTCTTGCGAGCCAGGGCACAAATGGCTCTCTGGGCTGCCAGTGCTCACTGCCAGCTCATGTCCAGCTTCTCATCCCCCAGATCCCTTCTCCTCAGGGCTGCTCTCAATCCCTTCATCCCTAAGCCTATACTGATACTGGAGGATTGCACCAGCTCAGGTGCAGACCTTACACTTGGCTCTAGCGAGGTCCTCAGGAGCCCATTTCTCAAGCCTGTCGAGGTCCATCTGGATGGCATCCACAGTTCAAGGGTGGGAGCTTAGAAAAACAGGGTTTGAAGCCAAGATCAAAGCAAATTCAATGTGAGATGTCTGCAATATTTCTCATTTTTCAAGTCTCTTGTCAGTGTAAGCACTTCACTCGTGGATGTAGGGCAACATTTAATACTGGCACATTAAATAGGGCCCCATTTAAAGGGGTTGGACTGCTCCATGCTGGAGCATCACCCTGCAGCAGCACTTGCAGAAGGGAAATGCCTCTGGTGCGCCTCTGCAGACCAATGTGTTGGCCCATGCCTGGTTTCAGTGGTGCTGTGGACCCGAGTGTTGCTGTGTTCTGGGGAGGCAAGGGTGCTCCTTCCCTCCCAGCCACCAGTTCTGTGTGGTCTCAGATATATCTGGGTGCGCACGGAAACATCCATAGCAGGCTTTATGCCTCCTGGCTGCAGGCACTACAGCTCATCTTGCTGAGCCTCCCCAAAGAAGCTGAGGGAAAACAGGCAACCCCCCAGGAAGCTGGTTGGGACCCATCCCTGGAGATATTCAAGGTCAGGACTCTGGGCAACCTGGAGGATGTCCCTGATGACCTTTGGAGGTCCCTCCCAACCCAGTCTGTTCTGTGATTCTATTATCCCAGATTTTGGGGTGCCATCTGGATCTCCCTGATTCAGCCTTTTGGCTTTGATTAAAATGAAAAGAAAAAGAATTGCCCAGAACTGGACACAATGCTCCAGGTGTGGCCTTCCCAGTGACAGAAGCTTGCTGCTACCTTAAAAGAAAGAGCAGCCTCACTTGTGTGTGTGTGCTGGTAAACTGATTGATGGGATGGGTTGGGTTCTGAAGCCCCTTAGAGATCATCCAGTTCCAACCCCTTCACATCAGCTCAGATTGCTCAAAGTCTCATCCAACCTTGCCTCGAACACCTCCAGGCAGGGGGCATCCACAGCCTCCCTGGGCAACCTGTGCCAGTGTCTCCCCACCCTCACTCCCACTAATTTCTTTCTCATCTCCACTCTTAATCTCCCCTCTCCCAGCTCAAAGCCATTGTCCCTAGTCCTGGCACTTCCAGCCCTTGTCGAAAGTCCCTTCCCAGCTCTCCTGCCACCCCTTCAGGTACTGGAAGACTGCTCTGAGGTCTCCTTGGAGCCTCCTCTTCTCCAGGCTGAACACCCCCAACTCTTCCAGCCTGTCCCCATAGCAGAGGTTCTCCAGCCTCTGAGCATCTTTGTGGCCTCCTCTGGACCCTCTACAGCAGCTCCAGGTCCTCCTTGTGCTGGAGGCTCCAGATCTGGAGGCAGTGCTGCAGGTGAGGTCTGAGCAGAGTACATCAGAGGAGCAGAATCCTCTCCCTGTCCTGATGGTTGGGGTCTTACAAGAGCAGAAAGGCAGAATGACCAGTTGGACTGGATGATCTTGGAGGTCTCTTCCAACCTGCTTGATTCTATGATGACTTCCATTCCATCCAAACATTTCTCTTTGTTGCATGCATCAGTCCTCAGCTTCACCTTCCTTTCAGAAATAGATTATAAATCCCATTAAAGTGCTTTGCTCTAAATTCATTGCTGCCTTCCTCCAGCTCAGCTCTGCTACCATCCTGCATCCAACAATTACAAGCCAAAAATGCAAGCTGCTTCTCCCCAGCCCTCTTCTCTAGACCCTTCCCCACCTTCCTTGCCCTTCTCTGGGCCTGCTTCAGCCCCTCAGTGTCCTTCTGGGAGTGAAGGCCCAGAACTGAACCCAACACTCCAGATGTGACTTCCCCAGTGTGAGCTTTCCTCACAAGCTGAAGCAGCATCCTCAGCTAGAGGTAGGATGGTGGGGAGACCTCTGCCCCTTCATGCCCAAGTCCTTGTCTCCAGGATCCCCAACCTCTGAGGCATAAGGGTAGAGCAGGAGCAGCCTGAGAGCAAGGAAGCTGGGGAAGAGTCTGAAGAACAGGGCTGGTGCCCAGTGGCAACACAAGAGGTAATGGGCACGAACTTGAGCCCAGGAAGTTCCATCTCAACATGAGGAGGAACTTCTTTTATTGTGAGGGTGGCAGAGCCCTGGAGGAGGCTGCCCCAAGAAGTCTTGGTAGTGGCCATCTCAGGTGTCCAAAACTCACCTGGACACCCATTGTGGGTGACCCTGCTCTGACAGGGGATTGGGCTCCACAATCTCCAGAGGAACCTTGCCACCTCCTACCATTCCAAGTTCCTGGCTTAGCTCCTCATCCAGCAGTGCAATCATGCTTGGACTGCAGGCCTGGAGAACCAAACCTCAGGAACATGAAGCCAGCTACAGCTAGCCATCCCAGCTACATTGTCATGGGAGGAAGGCCCTCAAATCTTCAATCCTCACCAGGTTCCAACGGGGGTAGGCATAAAACAAGCCCAGCAGAAGTGTTCCTGGAGACAAAAAGGCCCTTGTCAAGGGAATAACAATGAGCAATTCCAAAGACCATCCCTTAGCTCCTCAGAAACAGAGGGCAGGATAGGCACCCAGGTCTCTGAATGTGTGACTTCTGGACAAGATGGACCTGGTGAGCAGCCTGAACCAACAATCTTATGCTGGCAGCAGAGAGAGCCCCAGCTGCTGAAGGACAGGAGACCTGGCATGTTTCTGCTGCCTCAGGGTATGCTGTTTGCCAGGAGCATGGCACATGACACGCTCCAGGAGCTGTTATATCCCATCAGGAGTGTAACAACATTCCTCAACTGACAGGATCATCACATGTTTGTCCTGGCTTTGCTGCAAGGGAACCATAGAATCAGTTTTCTGCTCCCAAAAGCTGCTTTTTTGAGCAGGCTGCAGCACCCAGTTTGGTGAGAGCAGAGTTGATCAGACACTGCTTTTGTTCATGGCCAGCCATGGTGTGCAGGTTTCAAAGTGTAGCACTTCATTTAGGCAGGGGCTAAAGCCAGGAGGAGTGAGAGCCAGCACAGTCAGCCCAGGCTGGCCAGCACGGGGATCCCATACCACTCACATCATGCTCCCTACCAACTGGAGGGTTTTCTGGGGACCATCTCTTCTGCTGATGGCTGCATCCCTGCAGGCTCCTGCTCATTGTTCTGCTCCCCAGGCCAGCTCTTCTGCTTGCTGTCACCATCACGTTGTCATTGGAGCTGTGGTACTTGCAGTACTTGAGATCTAGGATTCACTGGGTGACAGGACAAGTGGCTGCATGGAGGCAAATGGGTACATGTTGGAACGCAGCAGGGTGCTGTGATTCCCAACCTGTAGGGATCCACATGCCTGGATCCTCCAGAGAGCATGTGCCTGGGGCAGGGAGGTCCCAAAAGCCAACACAGCAAAGCAAGAGCTGACTGAAGCTGCCTGCAGGGCTGCTGGAGCACCATCCCCTGCTTCTGTTTGGCTGGAGTCCCTCTTCCAGGGGTGTCCCCTGAGGATTGCAGTTCTTACAGCAGGGGTGACTTCATGGGAAGTGAGAGCATGCAACCCCTGCAGGCCACTGCAGCCCTGCACATTCACTGTGCATCCCAGAATCACAGTGACAGAGTGGAAGGGGTTGGAAGGGACCCCTGGAGATCAGCTGCTGCTTCAGGACTGAGGTGACTCTACGGGTTGAGCACAGCAACATCTTTGCTGCTGCAGACCTTTTCTTACCTGTTCTACATAAAGCCCAGCAGCAGAGGCCCTCGCAGTGGGTGTTGAAAGGCTACAGCCACCAACGCCTCGAGGGTTGCACCGCTCTCTTTGGGTGTCTCCCAGCATCCCCATGCATTTGTTGTCACCCTGCAAGACAGGTTTCACACAAATGGCATGGGAGTGAGGACATGCAGCTGGGAACAAGGCAGATTGTCAGGAAATAAACACAAGGCTTTTTCTTCCCAGAGGCAGAAGTTTGCTGAGATCAACTCACAAATGCAGCTGGAGGCCAAGTGACTTTTGCCTTTTTTAGAGGCCCAGAAGGTTGGAAACTCCCATAAACTTTAATGAAATGCTTCTGCAGAGCCATTGCTAGAAGCTGTTGAGAAACAAATGATAGTCATGTATGGGGACTCAAGAAGCTCCAGCAGCTATTCACTCAACAAGAGCTGGCAAAGCAGCCTCCCAGTCAAGTACCAGAGTCCTCTTTGTCAAGAACTTCTTCCTTTCTCTTGCCAGGATTTCATTACATTTCATGTTTGCCTTCCCAAGCCATTTTTCTGTGGACCAGCATGGAGCTAAGTGAAGCCAGACAAGGAGCCTGAAGCCATGAGTGGTACCAGGCACCACAGCTCCCTGGGGAAAACCATGATCCTCAGCAAAACCACACCTCACCTGACATGACCCAAAGGGTGACATGAACAGGTAGCTCCCAGAATGCCTGGATCTTTTCAGGCTGATTCAGAGAGACACCTAAGGAGGTGGACATGGCTTCTGAACAGAGCTGATGGCTTTTGAATGCCATTAGTGAGACCCAGGGAGAGAGTAGGCTTCTAGGCTGCTTGGTGCTCCTCTTAAGAAAGGAAGACATGATGCATCTATCTCAGCCTTTCCCAGGCAAGAGGCAGCCCCAGTCTGTCACCCTTCACCTTCAGGCTTTGCCTGCAGGGCTCAGTCATTCCCACAGCTAATTAGAGCCTTCAAGCCGATTAGGAAGATTGCAATAAGTGGAGTTATAAAATCCCCGGGCCTGATACTCCTTATCAGAAAAGCCACTTTGTACTGACCCGGCCTTAAAATACCAGGGGATGTTGTAAAGTGCTCTCAGAGCAGCTCAGCAGCACCGGGAGAAAGCAGTGCACACTGCAGAGCAGCAGCACCTCAGGCTGATGGGGACTGCCCCCAAGTGAACTGGAAGCATCTCTTTGGTCAGGGAGAGGCAGGTCTTTCACAACAACAGATGTGTCTCTTCTGGCAGCTACCTGAAGATACCGATATTGATCCAGTAAAAGCAGAACAAGTTCTTGCCAAGTCCATTTGCAGGGGCCTCTAGGGGTATCTTCAGACCTTAGGATGTCAGGAAAACTCCCTTCCAGGGTGATTCTGCCAGCACTTCTATGGCTGGACCCCCCCTGAACTTTAGGCTTGTGTCAAACCTGATACAACCCTGGAAAGAAGAGCTTGCCTTGGGTGTTGGACTGGATAGCCTTTGGAGGTCCCTTCAAGCCAGACCATGCTGTGAGTCTCTGACTTTTCCACACCAGTGATGCAGAGGAAGGAAATGAAGCCTCCTCCACTCAGAACAACACATGGGTCCACACAACAGCTTTTGAACCAAAAGCACCAGGGGTGCATGGTGGTCTCACAGCCTGGAGGTAACCATCTGGGGACAAGGTGCCAGCGTTTGCCCTAAAGAGGGAAGAATCACCCTGCTCTAAACGGTCCCTGTAGCCCAAGAACTGCTCTGTCCCCAACCACAGGGTCATAGAACCACAGAATCATTTGGGTTGGCAAAGCCCTTTAAGCTCATCCAGTTCACCATTCGCTCACCCTAGCAAGGCTGGGTTAAATCATGGCACTCTGCACCACATCTCAGTGGCTTTGAAACACCTCCAGAGGTGTTCCAGAAGCTGCTGCTGCTGCATCTCAGGGCAGAAGGCCACACGGACATGGTCATGCTCTTGGCAGAGAAAACAGGCTGCAAAAAGAGGCCTTCTCTGCTGCAAAGGGAGGCCTTGCCTGTGGGCTGAGTGTCTAAAAATATGACAGCAGTCATCAGACCCATGGCCTGGTGTGAAATTACTGTCATGGTGACATTTGAATCACGGCTCTAAGCCAGCAGAGCTAATGCTTGGACTTGGTGATCTTAAGGGTCTCTTCCAACCCAAACAATCCCATGATTCCAAATAGGTGCATCCAAGAGTTTAGGTTTGCCTGCAAGTAAAATAAACCAAGGGGTTTTGCTGGCTGGCATGCTCCATCTGACCCCAGCAGCTTCTATTTGCTGGCTGGCATGCTCCATCTGACCCCAGCAGCTTCTATTTGCTGGCTGGCATGCTCCATCTGACCCCAGCAGCTCCTTTTGCTGGCTGGCATGCTCCATCTGACCCCAGCAGCTCCTATTTCCTGGCTGGCATGCTCCATCTGATCCCAGCAGCTCCTTTTTGCTGGCTGGCATGCTCCATCTGACCCCAACAGCTCCTATTTGCTGGCTGGCATGCTCCATCCGACCCCAGTAGCTCCTATTTGCTGGCTGGCATGCTCCATCTGACCCCAGTAGCTCCTATTTGCTGGCTGGCATGCTCCATCTGACCCCAGCAGCTCCTTCAGCCTGTGGGGAGGTAGCTCATGAGCTTGCACTCATGACGTCTCCACTCACCTTGGCACCATGAGGTCCTGAGTGCCAGCACTGAGGTGCACGTGGGAGTAGATGCAGAGAAGCCAAAATCCTACCCTCCCCCTCACTTCCCAGGGCAGATCAGCTCTCTACTGTGCAGAGGCTGCTCCGAGGTAACCCGTGACATAGAGGAACATGAAAATCTAGCCAAACCAGTATGCTCAGCTGTAGTATCCAGGAGAACAGCTTGAACCTGGCTGGTGCAAACTGGGATTCCATCTCTTTCAGCCCAGGCACTCTGCCCTGCCCCAGCACAAATGCTGTGGGCAAGGGGGAACCTTTGTGGTCTCTTTTGCTTAGAGATCTTCAGAAGGACCTTCCTTCCTAAGGAACAGGGATGAGTAGTAGCAGCCCCATTCTTAGCGGCTTAGTGGAGGGGGCTGGGTCAGTGCAAGAAAAGGAGAGCTTGGATTGCTGCCCTGGAGAAATGGGTCAGGGCATCCAGGTCTGGAGTCCTCAACACGGGAAGGATATGGACCTGAGAGGGGGGGGCACAAAAATTCTCAGGGAGTTGGAGCAGCTCTGCTGTGGGCACAGGCTGAAGGAGCTGGGAGTGTTCAGCCTGGAGAAGAGGAGGCTCCAGGCAGACCTAAGAGCAGCCTGCCAGAAGCTGAAAAGGCTGTAGGAAGGCTGCAGAGGGACTGTTGCCAAAGGGCTGCAGGGACAGGACGAAGGCAATGGCTGCAAACTAGAGCAGAGCAGATTGAAATTGGCTGTGAGGAACAAGTTCTGCAGCAGGAGGCTGCTGGAACACTGCAACAGATTGCCCAGGGAGGTGGTTGGGGCCTCAAGGTGAGGCTGAACAGGGCTGGACAAGGCGGTGGGCAACCTGCTGTAGTGGAGGATGTCCCTGCTGAGTGCAGGGCCTTGGGCTGGATGAGCTTTGGAGGTGCCCTCCAGCCCAGAGCATTCTGTGGTTCTGTGATTAAGTAGGAGGAAGAACTGAGAAGCAACCTGTCTCTGGGAAGAGATGCTGGCATGTAAATAAAGGTCTGCCTGCGTGTGCACAAACATTTCTGCTTTACAGAGAATTAGATGTGCATAAGGCTCTGAAACGTCATGTTAAAGCACATGGAAAGATGTCAGAATTCCTTTGTATCCTGAAGTCTGGCTGTTGCCCTCACCTTTCTGTCTGACCCAGAAAAGATGCTGTGCTAGGACACAGAGAGGCAGAGCAGGGCACAGGACTGGCCCAGCTGGAGCCCGAAACACTTTGGGATCATGTTCTGATTGCAGGGGGTATGGACAAAAAACTTCTGCAGACCTCCCTGCAGTCATTTTTGGTGCTGTGCCATTTCCTACTCTCTCATTCTTCACAGAACTACAGAATGTCAGGGGCTGGAAGGGCCCTCAAAAGCTCATCCACTCCAACCCCCCTGCCAGAGCAGGGTCACCTATAGCAGATCACACAAGAACATATCCAAATATCTCCAGGGTGGGAGACTGCATAAACCCCCCTGGTTGTGGAGACCCCAGCAGTCTGGAGACTGTTCTGTCACCCTCACAATGAAAACATTTTCCTCCTGTTTCCATGGAACTTCCTATGCCTCAGCTGGCACCAGTGCCCCTTGTCCTGTCACTGGGCATCACCCAGCAGAGCCTAGCTCCAGCCTCCTGACACTCACCTTTACATCTTTATAAACAGCACTGAGGGCAGCCCTCAGGCTCCCCTTCTTCAAGCTCCAAGCCCCAGCTCCTCAGCCTCTCCTCGTAAGGAAGATGTTCACTGCCTTCATTGTTTTCATGGCTCTGCACTGGACTCTCTCAAGCAGTTTCATGAGGTTCTTCTCAATATGGGAGGCCCAGAACTGGACACAGTACTCCAGATGTGGCCTCAGCAGGGCAGAGGAGAGGGGCAGGAGAACTTCTCTTGACCTACTAACCACAGCCCTTCTAATCCAGCCCAGGATGCCCATGGCCTTCTTGGCCACAGTAACACATTGCTTGCTCATGGGCACCCTTCTGCCCACCAGGACCTCCAGGTCCTTTTCCCCTTCACTGCTCTCCAGCACATCAGTCCCCAACCTATACTGGTCCATGGGGTTGTTCTTTCCCAGGTGCAAGACTCTACACTTGCCCTCATTGAACGCCATTAAATTTCTCCCTGCCCAACTCTCCAACCTGTCTAACTCTAAGTTCTTCTCTCACTTGTCCCTCTAGAACCTATCTCTGCAGATGTTTCCACTCTTCACCTGCATCTTCCCCAACCACTGCCTTCTGCCTTGATGGTTTTCCCCCCACTTTCCTCCTCCATTCCCCTGTGCAGCTCCATCCCTCTCAGCTGCAGCACCTCTTCCCTCCGTCTCCTCTGAACCAGCTTGGAAAAGGAGAGTCCTGAACCCGTCCCTTGGCACAGATGCAAGGGGAGGCTTTTGGTGTTGTTCCTAGCAAGCTGGACCTCATCTCAGGAGCTCTGCTCATCTCCTTCATGAACAGCAGTGTGTGTTCAGAGTGCCAGCCCTCTTGTATCAGTGTGTCAGATGTGGTCTCCATGTTTGCCACAGCTGCAGTCCTCTGGGAAGCACAATGGTTTTGGAAAGAGCAGAATAGCCTCCCTCTTTCTCCTTGTGCTGGCTGGCTTACACTAGACAGAGGGCAGAAGCTATCCCAGCCTCTGCAGCATGGCAGCTGCAAAGGCAGAGAAACACCAGAGCTGCAAAGCTGCCATGTAAGTTCAAATTCCCACATATGTGCCGCTCAGAGTCTGATTTGGGACTACTTCTAAAATAAAGACCCAGGTGCTTATTCCTGATTTAGCTGCCCAGAAGCTCAGGAGGGTTTAGATGGTCTGGGGACTGTGCCCCCAGCTGAAACTGAAGCCATCCAGCCATATGTGTGTGTTAGCAAGCAGAAAAATGTGGAAACCATTTAATACTGTGGTAAATCCTGCATGCTGGGCTGATGCCAGCTTCATAGGGTATAGGCCACCTAGGACTCCATCCCAACCTTCCAGAGCATCCTAGATCACCACTTGGCAGGTGACCTTCCTCCAAGGCAATTTGGACACAGCTGGGGGGTGAGAGAGTTTAAGAGTGTGGCTACAGTCTATGGCTATTTGCCATTTGGCCCCGAGTGCCAACAACATATCTCAAATGTGCGTTCCCAGCTTGGACAGGGTAATCATGGAGCTGTGTCTAACAAAAGCCCAAAATAAAAAGGCTACAGAAATACTGCAGCAGCTTCAAGTTTCCTAAGGCGAGGAGATGTGGGTTGCCAGCTCCCTTGCTAAGATGATGTGTTTGCAGAAAGAACTGTTTCAACAGCCCAGACTGGACCCAGAATTCCAGGAAGGAAACATCCAAGACCTCTGCCCTGCATTCAGAGCCTGGTTTTATGCCAGCATAGACCTCAGAGACGGCCAAGGATATTCCCAGCTGGAGGGTCTTGATCTCCTCTGTGGGCAAACCATTAGCACAGCCTCAACAGTTTCAGACAAGTCAGCCAGTCCTGCCCTGAACTATTCCCCAGCTCCTCTTCTACCTTTGCGATGGGCAAAGAGGTGGTGGAACTGAGTGAGCATCTTGCATGCAGAAAAGATCTGTGGTGCTTTGGTGCAGAGAGACCTGCCCAGGACTGCCACCAAAAGGGAAATGTGCTTTAAAAAACGCTCACCTGCCAGTGCCAAGGTGGAGAAGAAGCAGAGAGAGAAAAAAGGAATTGTTTTGTCTCTGTCTCTCTCGGACACTCGAGTCTGCTCCTGCAGCTACAGCAGCACCAGGCAAGCTACTGTGGAGGAGCCGGTGGGGAGCAAAACCTGCCCTAATAAACCCTGTGTGTGGCAGAGCTGTGTCCCTGACAACACAGGGGAAGGAGAGAAAAGGAGCATACGAAAACGTCCCGGGTTGCTAGGCAGAGGAAGGCTCCAGCAGAAACTGCACAGAGGAGGTAGCTGGGGGTGCACAGCCCCTGTGGGGCACAGACCACGGGAGAACTAAACCTGGGCATGGCACAGTGGGAATACAGCGGTGGTGGGGAGCAGCTGAGGGAGCTGAGGGTGTTCAGTTTTCAGAAGAGGAGCCTGAGGGCAGACCTAATTGCTCTCTACTACTCGAAAGGGAAGTTGGAGTCAGGTGGGCGCTGGGCTCTTCTCACATGCAGCAAGTGACAACGCAAGAGGAAACAGCCTCAGGTTGTGCCAGGGGAGGATCAGGTTGGATATCAGGAGCAATCTCTTTCCAGCAAAGGTCCTCAGGCACTGGCCCCGGCTGCCCAGGGAGGTGGTGGAGTCTCCATCCCTGGAGGTGTTTAAAAGCTACATGGATGCAGTGCTTAGCAGCAGTGGTGGAGTTGGGAGCTCCAGGTCAGTGGTTGGACTGAATGATCACAAAGGTCCTTTCCAACCTCAGCAGCTCTGTGACTCTGATTCTGAAGGACATTAATGCCCTGTTAGCAGGAAAAGCAGGCTGGTGAGGAGGGTGCTGGCTTGGGAGGAGTTTGGCAGCACTTTGAAGGTTTCCTGTCTGTGTCTAGGGGGCTCTGCCTCACGGAACTTCTCTGCCTCTTTTCAAGCCCGGAGGAAAGGAATGGTTGGTGAGTGCCCGTGCTCGGCTGTCCGCGTCCTCCAGCTGCATCCAGCTCTCCCCTATTGCTGTCCCGTAGCGGATCTTGGCTGTTTGAGGCGTCAATCACCGTGGCGTTTTGAGGCCGAGCTGGTGCCACGGTGATGATCGAAAGGCACCGCAAAGCGCAGGGGCAACTGAAAGGGCAGCTCTGTGCCGAGCAGGCTGCGGCTAGGCGGCGGCAGGCAGAGGAAGCGGCAGCACAATCCATGCCTTGAGGGCACAGCGCGGTCCGGGCTCTGCTCCCGGCTCTGCGGCGCCGAGCGCCAGCGCAGGCTGGCGGAGCTGCCCCGAACCCTGCTCCCCACGGCTCCAGCGCCTCTGCTCTGCTTGTCCGCCTTTCAAACGCGTTTTTCCCCTTAGAAGTACATCCTTGTGGGATTCAGCAATGCGCTGGGACTAGAGTGGAGCATTTTCAGTGGCTGAAGGTCGTCCTGTGGTTAAATGACAGAGCAAGCAGATACCATTATGTTCTCCAGGCACAGCAGGCGGTGGCTGTTGCCATCAGTGCTGTTCTGCTATGTGGTCCTTGTCCTCCTTTTTTAGGCAGTTGTCTGTTCCCTGAAAGCCTTACTAGGAGCAGCACTAAATATGTGTCATTAATTCTAATCACATCTTATTCTTTCCATAGCCAGCAGTTGTTGGCAACTGTCTGTGAAGTCTTGCTACAGGGACATGAAAATTGGCTGGTCAGTGCTATTCAGCTGAAGAGACTTCACTTCCTAATCCCCCAAACAATGCTGCAAGCAAGGAACTTTATTCTGAGCAACCCTGGTTGAATCCTTATCTCCAGTGGTGTTTCAAAGAGGCAGAGATGTGGTGCTGAGGGACATGGTTTACTCCAGCCTTGCTAGAGTTAGACAATGATAGGACCTGATGATCTTAAAGGGCTCTTCCAACCAAATCAATTCTGTGATTCTGCTCTTAGATATTAGTTAGAGAATGTATGGACTCAGTCTTAAAGGTCTTGAAATGACTTTATGATTCTACTCAGAGTGAATCAGGGAATGCACTGTGTTGGAAGGGACCTTTGAGGGTCATCTTGTCTAGCCCCCCCCTGCAATAAGCAAGGACTCACAAAATCACAGAATTGTTTGGGTTGGCAAAGCCCTCTAAGATCATCCAGTCCAATCATCAGTGCAACACCACCACAGCTGTTAAACCCTTGTCCCCCAGTGCCATGGCCACACAGTTCTCAAACGATTCCTGGGATGGCGACTCCACCTCCTCCTTGAGCAGCCTGCTCCAATCCCTGACCACTTTACAGCAAAAAAAAATTTCCTAATCTCCAGCCTAACTCTCCCATGGCACAATTTCAGGCCACTGTCTCTTATTCTATCACCTGTTCCTAGGGAGAAGAGACCAACCCCCACCTGGCTTCAACTTCCTTTCAGGGAGCTGTGGACAGATCGTTTTCAACTAGATCAGGTTGCTTAGGGCCTTATCAAATTTGACCTTGACTCTCTCCAAAGATGAGGCCTCCACCACGTCTCTGGGCAACCTATTCCAGTATTTTACTCCCCTCACTGTGAAGAACTTCCTCCTAGTATCCAGTGAGGCTGTATCCTGCTGTAGAAGAGAATCCTTTATGGTTAATGCTGTCTGTAGGCATTTGCCATCTGAGTGTTGGATCACAGAATCCATCACAGAGTGGGCTGGGCTGGAAGGCACCTCCAAAGCTCATCCAGTCCAATCCCCTGCACTCAACAGGGACATCTTCCACTAGAGCAGCCTGCCCACAGCCCTCTCCAGCCTCACCTTGAATATCTCCAGCCATGGGCCCCACCCAGCTCCCTGGGCAACCTGTTATAGTGTTGCAGCAGCCTCCTGCTGCAGAACTTATTCCTCACAGCCAATCTCAATCTGCTCTGCGCTAGTTTGGAGCCATTGCCCTCTTCCTGTATGGCATAAGGCAAGGGGAAAAGCTGGGCACCAAACTGAAGTTTCCATGTGTTGTAGTTTCCAGGCTCTGAATTGCACACTTCCTACCAACAGCTCTGCCAGGAAGATTCCTTGATCGCTACAATATTGTTTCCAAGGCTTGCTTGTAAATCCAGGCTATAATGAGACCCACTGAGAGATCCACCATTTCCATGGGAAATCAGGGGGCCGAGCAAGTCGTGCTTTGGAAGTAGCCACAGAAGTCTGCAAAGGACAGGAATCAATCTGCTGAGCGAGGGGGCACAGCCAGCTGGTGTTAAAGAGTTGTGCTGGGCTGCTGAGGAGCAGCAGTTCCTGCAGAGGAACCCATCCTGTTGGTGTGGGGCCTGGGTGTTTGGCTGTGCAAAGACAGGACCTGGCCTTTTGCTGCCATCACATGAGAAACACTTTTGACATGATGAATGTGGTGACACAGAAGCCAGCTGGAGCATGACTGGGATGTGATTTTCCTGCTGTAACTGAGCAAACCTCTGCCCACCAGGCTCCATGGGACTTTGCTGTTAAACTGTACAGAATGTACCAAGTCACCTGTCTTTAAGTGACATTTCACCCCCATCCCCCCAGTAGAAGAGGGACAGTTGTCAGGCTGTGATTAAAATAGGTGCTTGTTTGTTGGTGTGACGTTTGCTCAGCTTTCAGGACATGTGGCAACGAGCCCTGCTGCCTCTCCCAAAATAAGATATGCCCCAGATGGCTGCACACAGAACCACAGAATCATTTGGGCTGGAAAAGCCCCTTCAGATCATCCAGTCCAATCATCCTCTAACTCTGCCAGGCCTGGGACTAAACCATGGCCTTGCTGGGTGCTGTCAGCTCCCAACCTGTCCTGGCCATGGCATGGCCATCACTTCACAGAGTCCAGCAGCCCTGGCACTGAACCCAACCTCAGATAAGAATAGGCAGGAGCCGACGTGGCTGAGCCCAGGTAAGCAGCTCTACTGCAATGCCTGCTAATCACTGCCTCCTGGGTGAGCTGGGCACCACAGCTGCCCTGCCAGGGCAGGCTTCCTGCACTGAAGCTGGAAGAGGAACCATTTGCTGGCAGAGCAAAAGGGATAAAGGGGAGCAGCTGTGGAACAGACCATGTGCTGGCAGAGGCAAGGCAGGAAAAGCAGGAGCAAGAGCTTTATGGGTCAGAATGAGACAATGAAACCATTCTGCGACTTTCGCCATCTTCTTGAAAGAGCCCTCGGGAAACTCCAGCACCTCAGTGGGAGCTGGCAATGCTGCCTAAATCCCCTGGGAACAACCACACACCATGGAACGGCCTGACCCTGGACACTAAGCTTCAAATACAGGCTTGATTGCCACTCTTCTTTACACTCAGCCTGACTTTGGTAGCCTCCTGACAGGGATGTGACACCTACTATGACCTGGACCTCCTAAGCCTGTCACTGTCCAAGTGTCTCAGGTTCTTTTTGTAGTGCTTTTTGCGTCGTGGATCCCAGCCAATTCAAGAGCTTCCTTGGAAAAGCAACAAGCTGTAAAAATGCCCTCCCCCTTCTAACAAAACGCCTTCCACCTGTCGTCCCTTCCTTCTCAAAAGCCTTCAAAGTCAGGAGCAGTGTTTCTGGCCAGGCTGCCGGCAGAGGTGACTTGGTGGCACTCCTCTGACGGTGAGAGCTGATGAGGGCTGGGTGAGTGCCAGCTTAGCCCCACTTGATCTGCCTTTCCCAGGTGGCCATAGATGACCACATTTCCCTGGCAGCCCTGCAGAATGAAATGCCAAATGAAACAGATACAAAGCAGCTTAAATCCTGTTGTAGGGATACATAAAATGGGAAGGAGGAGCAGGGTTTCTGCCCTTCAAAACCTGGAAAATCCATGACTTTGCTTCCAGTCTGGCTTCATATCAGCTGAGGCTTTGCAGAAAAGCTAACACTGCTTTTTCAATGCTTTTGTTGCTGACAGCAGCTCCCAGGTGAACTCAGTTCACCTGCTTGAAGGGACTTTGATAAGTTGAAGGTTTTGTCCTGGCTATCAGTGTGTACACACTGTGAGCAGAGGACCTGCTCTGGAGCACCGGCTCCTGATGCTGCATGTGCCCGAGGCCTGGCAAG
Source organism: Tricholaema leucomelas (assembly GCA_013400475.1). Classification (NCBI taxonomy): domain Eukaryota; kingdom Metazoa; phylum Chordata; class Aves; order Piciformes; family Lybiidae; genus Tricholaema lacrymosa; species Tricholaema leucomelas. Next base: position 482,451 of record WAAF01016222.1, read on the forward strand.
CTCAAGGTGATTAAATATTAACATTTATTGCGTTTCATCCACTTTGTTCCAGATTCAGGGCAAGCTCCTTCTTCCAGGAATGCACTGGTTACAGAAAGCTGAACAATGTGGGAGCTCAGTCATTCTCCTCAGGATTGGTGGTGAATAAATCCTGTGGTTAAGTTGATGCTGTTCTGGGGAGGCTGAATAGCTCCATAAATCACACAACACCACCCAAGCCATTCCTCTAGCCCTGATTAATCTCCTTTAGATTGATTTGGATGCTGGATTTAATAACAGTTCTTCATCTCTTTCTTGCTTAAGGACTGCTTGGGAAAAGCTGTTACATGCCTTTGAATGGGACTCTCCAGGGAGACAGACCCGAATCATTCTCCTCCCCTTCCCTGGCAGTGCTGAATAGCTGCTTCACCAACGCAGCACTCACAGCTTTGTGCAGAGCAGAGTACTTGTGACATTCCCTTCTTAAATGAAGTAAATTTGGGGTCAAGTCTTTCAAAACAGGGGAATCACAGAATCACAGAGTAGCGAGGGTTAGAAGGGACCTGCAGAGATTATCCAGTCCAATCCCCCACTGCCACTAGGGCCGGGTCCCCTAGGTCAGTTTGCACAGGAACGTGTTCAGGCAGGTTTTGAAAGTATCCAGAGAAAGGAGACTCCACAACCTCTGTGGGCAGACTGCTGCGTGGCTCTGCCACCCTCAAAGTGAAGAATTTTCTCCTTAAGCTCATGTTAAACCGCCTGTGGTTTAGTTTGTGTCCATTGCTCTTTGTCCTGTCACTGGACACCATTGAGAAGAGCCCAGCCTCATCCTCATGACCTCCACCCTCAGCATTGAGAAAGCACCCCTGCAAGGTGCACTTCTCCAGGCTAAACAGCCTCTTCCTACCAGAGACAGGTTCCAGTGCCCTCCGAATCCTCCTGTCCCTCTTGTACTTGGAGAAAGACACGAGGAGGGAGGGCTGAACTAGCACCGCAGAATGCTGCTGGATGTGAGATGCAATCACAGCTGAGAGCTTCAGATCTTCTTTGCATTTCTCTGCCCTGCTGAACATTGGTGATGGCTCCAAGAGCTCCATCTGAGTGGTGACCACACAGCCACACAGGGAGGATCATAAACCAGTTATGGAGAGAGAACCATAAACCAGTTATGGAGAGAGAACAAACAGAACCGGATTGTGCACATCCACCTCCCTGCCCCATCCTATCTCAGGTGGCACCAAGAGGCAGAGGTGGGAACAGTGTGAACATCGTTAATCATTAATGATAGTAAACTTATGAAGTTCAGCGAGGGCAAGAGTAGGGTCCTGCACCTAGAGAGGAATAACCCCTTGCACCATTACAGGTTGGAGCTGACCTGTTGGAACACAGCTCTGTGGAAAAAGACCTTGAAGCCCTGTTGGACAACAAGTTCACCACGAGCCAGCAATGTGCCCTTGTGGCCAAGATGGCCAAGGGCATCCTGAGATGCATCAAGAAGAGTGTGGCTAGCAGGCTGAGGGAGGTTTTCCTCCCCCTCTACTCTGCCCTGCTTAGGCCTCATCTGGAACACTGTGTCCAGTTCTGGGCTCCCTGGTTCAAGGAGGACAGGACATGGCTTGAGAAGGGACAGCAAAGGGCTATGAAGATGATCAGGAGGCTGGAACAACTCTCTTACAAAGAGAAGCTGAGAGACCTGGGGCTTTGTAGCCTGGAAAAGAGAAGAATAAGGGTGGGTCTCATCACTGCTTGTAAGCAGTCCAACCTCTGTCAGAAGGATGGGGCCAGGCTTTTTCACTGGTGCCCAGTGACAGGACAAGAGGTAACGGGCACAAACTGGAACATAGGAAAATTCATCTCAACATAAGCAGGAACTTCTTTACTTTGAGGGTGGCAGAGCCCTGGAGCAGGCTGCCCAGAGAAGTGTTGGTCTCTATCTCTGGAGTCATTCAGATGCCGTTCTGTGCAAGCTGCTCTGAGTGACGCTGCTCTAGCAGGGGGGTTGAACTGTATGATCTGCTTAGGTGCCTCCCACCCTCCACCAGGCTGTGATTCTATGATTTGCATCTCTTCTGTCCTGTACATGTAAGCAATCTCTGAAAAGCCTGTGCTGATGTACAGAAGCCCACATGGATATGATTTCCTCAGGGAGCCTGGCAGGGCAGCAGCAGGTTGGTCCAACGATTCATCTTCATGATATTGATTCTGTCAGTGGCAACAATGGGAGAACATCTTTGAAGTCCACATAGCAAAGTGCTGTCTCCACTTGGTGTCAGGAGGCAGTGGTTTTGGGAAGTGTGGTACCCTGAGGGCTGCCTGCTTTCCAGGTTCCCGGCAGCTAAGCTCATGGGATGAAACTGGGATAGAACCACAGAACAGCTGAGGTTGGAGGAAACCTCTGAGATCATCAAATACAACCACTTACCTGGAGCTCGCAGTCCCATCACTACTGCTAAGCTACCACCACTAGACCACGTCCCTCAGCACCACATCCAAGTGGCTTTGAAACCTCTCCAGGGATGAGGACTCTACCACCTCCCTGGGCAGCCTGGGCCAGTGCCTGAGAACCCTTGCTGGGAAGAGATTGCTCCTAATATCCAACCTGAACCTTCTTTGGCACAACCTGAGGCTGTTTCCTCTTGTCTGGTCACTTTTTCCAATTGAGAAGAGTCCAACCGCCACCTGGCTCCAACCTCTTTTCAGAGTTGTAGAGGGTGATGAGGTCTCCCCTCAACATCCTCTTCTGAAGACTAACCCCAGTGTGCTAGCTTGAGTCTAGCTCAGATATTTTAGTGAGAGGAATTAGATTCTAGTCTGTGAAAAGGAAACAATGGTGATGTCTACTTCACTCATAGGCTTGCTGAGATGTATAAAAACAAGAACATAAACACAGATAACAGAGTTGCTCTCTGGCTCTGGCAGCACTTCTCTTTCTAACCTGCTGTCTGTGTAACTAATCCATCTGCTTCCTAACCCCCCTGGCTGATTCTCCTAACTCACCTTGAACATAAGGCAAAGTCTGGGATAAGTTAGAGGGGTGGAAAGGAGGTGGAAGAGTGGTTGGGAGCTCGTCCTAGGGACTCTGTATCACAGTATTACCAAGGTTGGAAGAGACCTCATAGATCATCAAGTCCAACCTGTTACCACAGAGCTCAAGGCTAGACCATGGCACCAAGTGCCACGTCCAATCCTGCCTTGAACAGCTCCAGGGACGGCAACTCCACCACCCGCCCTGGTGTCTGGGAGAGGTGTTGTGTTTCTGTATTACCTTTTAACTTGTATATTTCTGTCTACAGCTGTATATGTTGTAACTATCTACTTGTATCTTGTGCTAAGCTGTAAATATAAAGCTCCATTCTAATTTCCAGCTTGGCTGAGTCTAGCCTGGTTGATTTTCTTAAGGGGGGGGTGGGGAACACCCAAACCATCACACCCCAGTTTCGTCATCTGCTCCTCATAAGTTAGTACAGATCTTCCACAACAGAACATTGCCAAGAGCAAGGGGCAGATGCTCCCACACTGCTGAGAAAAGGCAGGTCTGGCTGGGACAGCTGCTGCCTTTCTCTTTCACAGATTCACAGATTGCATGAGGTAAGGCTGTAGGGACCCTGAAAGGTCATCCCGTCCACTCCCCTTGCTGTTCGAAACTGCTCCAATGGTGGTGGCCTGAAAAATATCACAACCTTTAGAGTACTCAACTGCCCAGCAGGATGTGAGTCAGGAGAAAAGATGAGGCATGTCGGGTGTTGGAAAAGACTGGCAGAAAACCGTGTGGGAGCAGCACAAACAGCCCGGTGCTATTTCCTCCAGCTTGGACTCTTGCCCCTCCTTGCTTTGTGGGGCATTGGGGTGAATTTCCTAGAAAGCCACAGCTCCAGGGACTCAGTCCTTGGGGAAGGAGCTGGCTGCCTGCTGCTTGCCTTCAGCGCCGCTGTACAGCCAGAGCACAGAGCTATGGAATGGCAGAGGTCAGAGGAGATCTCTGAGGTCAGCAAGTCCAATGCTCACCCAGACCTCACAGTCCCACCACTGCTGAGCCACCTCCATTGAGCCATATCCCTCAGTACTACATCCAGGTCTTTTCAGTCCCTCCAGGGATGGTGACTCCACCACCTCCCTGGGCATCTTGTGCCAGTGCCTGAAAGTAGCTATTAGAGCTGGCTGATTGTTGAACCTGTGCCTAGAACGGGAAAAAGTGACTGTGCTCTGCCCTTCCACACACCTCACCTGCATCCCTGCTGGTCTCAGAAAGAGATCCCACTGCAGGAACATTTTGGGGAGGACAAGGACAAGAGACTTCTCCATCACAGAGGGGCCCTGCAGACCCCGCATGCCCCCAGCTGAACCACAAGAACTGGCTCAAATGGTGAATTGAAGGAAGGGCTGTCAGGAATTCCCTACCAACACTGAGAAACAGGAAGTGCTGTCAGAAATTCCTTACCAACACTGAGAAGGGACTGGAACCTGTACCACTTAATATTTTTATCACTGCTATAGGCAGCAGGGTCAAGACACCATCAGCAGTGCGCAGGTGGCACCAAGCTGAGTGGGGCTGTCCATATGCCAGAGGGGCAGGATGGCATCCAGAGGGACCTGGACAGGCTGGAGATGTGGCACAGGTGACCCTCCTGAGGTTCAGAAAGAGCAAGTGCAGGGTCCTGCACCTGGATCAGAACAATCCTCACTGTGAATCCAGGCTAGGAGAGGAGAGGAGAGAAAGCAGCCCTGAGGAACAGGACTTGGGGGTGCTGGTAGGGGAGAAGGTGGGCAGGAGCCAGCTATGGGCACTGGCAGCCCAGAAGGCCGAGGGCAGCCTGGCCTGCATCCAAAGCAGCATGGCCAGAGATGGAGAGAGGGGATCCTGCCCCTCTGCTTTGCTCTGCTCAGATCTCAACTGCAGGGCTGGGGCCAGCTCTGGAATCCCCAGCACAGGAAGGACATGGACCTGATGGAGAGGGTCCAGAGGAGGCCATAAACATGATCAGATGTTGGAGCAGCTCTGCTATAGGCACAGCCTGAGGGAACTGGGGGTGTCCAGCCTGAAGAAGAGAAGGCTCTGGGCCAAGGTCTACCAAGACCTGGGCTACAAGAAGGCTGCAGAGGGACTGTAGCCAAAGGCCTGCAGGGACAGGATGAGGGCAATGGCTGCAAACTACAGCAGAACAGATTGAGATTGGCTGTGAGGAACAAGTTCTGCAGCAGGAGGCTGCTGGAACACTGCAACAGGTTGCCCAGGGAGGTGGTTGGGGCCTGTGGCTGGAGATATTGAAGGTGAGGCTGGAGAGGGCTGTGGGCAGGCTGCTCTAGTGGAGGATGTCCCTGCTGAGTGCAGGAGGTTGGGCTGGATGAGCTTTGGAGGTGCCTTCCAGCCTGGACCTTTCTGCAATTCAGAATGAGAATGAGGTGAAGTCACTACCAGAGCAGGTTGCCACTAAAGCTGTACGTTTTCCATCCTTCATTTCTGGAACTGACAGCATGAATCCCTGACCAACCTGCTCTGATCTTGCTGTCAGGCTTGCCTGAGCAGGAGTGTCCCAGTTTGAGGCCTCAAGCTACCCGGGACTAAAGGACAGCAATGACTCTTACTCCTTTCCAAGGATAAGAATGAGGATACTGCACAGTGATTGGAAGGTTAAAGAGAGATTCTATTTACAAGAGCATATATACAAAAGGCAATCAGGTAGAATAAGTACAAAACCCATTAGGCCTGAACAGGCCTTCTAGAATCCTCCACCCCTTCCACCCTCAGTCGGCCTGAGGGTAGGCCGAAACTGCCCTCCCCGGCCAGGGCCTGCCAGGCCTCAGGAGGCTGCGTGATGCAGCTCACAACTCCCTGCCAGCCAGGAGCCATCTCCCACACAGACCAGGAGAGAAGAAAGGATGTGCTATTCCCAGAGAGAAGGAGAGAAGGGAGGAAAGGCAGGGAGAAGGGGAGGGGATCAGTCAGATGCTGCCTTCTAAGCTGTGATACCAGAAGATGGAAGAGAAACTCATAGAATCACAGAATCAGTCAGGGTTGGAAGGGACCACAAGGATCACCCAGTTCCAACTGCCCTGCCATGCTCAGGGACACCCTACCCTAGAGCAGGCTGCCCACAGCCTCATCCAGCCTGGCCTTAAACACCTCCAGGGATGGAGCCTCAACCACCTCCCTGGGCAACCCATTCCAGCCTCTCACCACTCTCACGCTCAACAACTTCCTNCTGCTGGCCACACTTCTCCTGATGAAGCCCAGGCTCTGCTTGGCTTTCTGGGCTGCAAGTGCACACTGCTGGCTCATGTTGAGCTGCTGGTCCAGCAGCACCCCCAGGTCCCTCTCCTCAGGGCTGCTCTCCAGCCACTCACTGCCCAGCCTGGATTTGTGCTTGGCATTGCCTCGACCCAGCTGCAGGACCTTGCACTTGGTCTTGTTGAACTTCATGAGGTTGGCTTGTGCCCACCTCTCCAGCCTGTCCAGGTCCCTCTGGATGGCATCCCTGCCCTCCAGATAACAGTATTACAATATCCTGGAACAAGCAGGTCCATCCCCCTGGGATGGGCCTCTGTCCTTGTGGTTTTGTTAAGGGAGATCTAGGACCACTCAAACTACCACAAGGAGTTAGACAAGAGCCCTCCTGAGCTGTCTTCCAACATAGGCAATGCCACAGCCACACAGCGAACGTGCCCGGTGCTGGGTGCTAAGGCCATGGAGCCATTGCTGGTGAATCACTGAGGCTTTCAAACACACAGCTCTGAGGAATGGCTGCTGAGGCCTAGGAGAATGAACACCAGACCAGACACAAGCTCTCCACTGATGGACACTTGGCAATGAAGTTGGTTACTCCAACACCTGCTCACTGGGCATCTGCCTATAGCTCCAGATGCTCCTGACTGAAGCGACAGAGCTGGCTCTAGTGATGCTGAGAGGAGCATCTTCTTTCATGGAATTTTTAGAAAGCTTTGTAAGCTGTGCCCCAGCTCTGTCCCCAGGGTCATTTCCAAGCAAGGCTCTCCTGCTGTTACTGCCTTGCTCTTGAATTCTCACCTGTGTGGTTTCCTGCTCAGCCTTTCCTCAGCTGCTGGCTTTTGGCCAGGCTTCCTCGATGCAGTGACAGCAGAGTTGCCTGAGCAATATTTTCCCTGTGCCTGCTCCCATGTGGCTCCAGCAAGGCAAGATTCTGCACTCCCACACACCTCCAGCCCTGCTGGCTGCCATCTGTGCCCTCCCTTCCTCCCAGCTGGCCTCCTTTGCCTGGCCAACACCAAAGCAAACACGGCAGAGGTGCCCCACAGCACAGCCGCTTCTCCTGCCAGGTGCTCTCACAGCTTCCTCCTCAGGCCCTTTTCTGTAGCATGCTGTCCTGCCAGCTCCCTTCCAAGGTGTTCTGGCTGTGGTGGTGCCCCTGCCCACTTCACAGCTGCCCAAGCAGCGGGGCAGGGCATTGGATGGGCATCGTGCGGCCAGCACCTTTGCCAGCTGACCTTCTCTCCATCCTGCTTCCACCTCCCACCGGCACCTTCTGCCCTGTCTTGAGCCTGCTTTCTGCTTACCACGGAGCTCAGCACAGAATCACAGAACTGTGTAGCTTGGAGGAGACCTTTTAGATAATCTAGTCCAACCACTGCCCTGCAGCTCCCAACCCCACCACTGCTGCTGAGCCACCACCACTACACCACATCCCTCAGCACCACATCCATGTGGCTTTGAAACACCACCACCTTTCTGGGCATCCTGGGCCAGTGCCTGAGAACCCTTGCTGGGAAGAGATTGCTCTTGATATCCAACCTCCCCTTCCCTTGGAAATCCATCCTTCCTTCTCCACTGCCCTGAATTCTCTCCATTTCTGCCCACATTCCCCTACTCCCATCTGTTGTGACTGTCCCTCAGACCAGCATGGCTTTCTTCACACTCCACTCATGCCCACCTACCAGCTTCTCCTAAGCTGAGGTGACATTCTTGTCCTTCTGCCTGTCTTTCTGCCAGTGTCACATGTTTCCTTTTTGTGACATCTGCCCTTGGGGTTCAGCTACTGGTTTTGTACACTTTGGGCTACTGGATCCATTGAGCAGTCTGCTCGTTTTCTAATCCTAGGATCCTAGAGTGACTTATTTTGAAAGGGACCCCAGAGATCATCTACTCCAACCTCTCTGCCACAGGCAGGGACACCTCCCACCAGCTCAGCTTGCTCAAGGCCTCATCCAGCCTGGCCTTGGACACCTCCAGGCAGGCGGCAGCCACAGCCTCCCCAGGCATCCTGTGCCAGTGCCTCCCCACTCTCACTCCCAAGAATTTCTTCCTCATTCCCAGTCTCAGTTTCCCCTCTCCCAGCTTAAAGCCATTGTCTCTCTTCCTGTCATTCCCAGCCCTTGTTAAAAGTCCCTCCCCAGCTCTCCTGGAGCCCCTTCAGGTACTAAGGTCTCCCTGCAGTCTTCACAGTTTCCAGGCTGAGCAGCCCTAACTCTTGCAGCCTATCCCCCACGGTGGAGTTTCCCCAGCCCTCTGCCCATCTTTGTGGCTTCCTCTAAACCCTCTCCAACAGCTCCATGTTCCTCTGGAGGCAGTGCTGCAGGTGAGATTTGAGCAGAGCAGAGGGGCAGAATCCCCTCCCTGTACTGCTTCTCTTCCTGCTCTGGATGCAGCCAGCACACAGCTGGGTTTGGGCTCCAGTGACCAGTGCTGGCTCCTGGGCTGTTTGGCACCGACTGACACCTCCAAGGCCTTCTCCTCTAGGCTGCTTTCCAGCCACTCCTCACCCAGCTTGCATTTGTGTTTGGTCCTAGAAGGCTTTCCCAATTAGGCAGTTCTGTGGCTCTGTGACAAGCTTTCACATCTGGGGGACAGAAGAAGTGTTTGTTAGATCAGGGCCCCCACTCGTAGGCCCTGGCACTGGGAAAAGACCCAAGGCTGTGCAGCTCAGGGAGAAGGCTTCCATCCTTTCCCCCTGACAAAACCATCACAAAGGAAATCCTCAGAGCCTGAGGATTTCACCAGGCCACAACTCATGATACAAAATCAAACCTGGGACTTCCACAAATGCCTGACTTCAGCAACCCTGTGCCCTGCTCTTGATTTACACCAACTCAGTGCTGGTGTCTGATTAGCTGAGAGCAGCAGAGCAGTTTCTCCTGTCTGTTGAGATTCACACAGGCCATTCCTGACCTGCTTCCTTCACTCTGCTGTCCAAAGTGTGCTGGAGTCCAACCCACACCTTCCACAGAGGAAAAATACAGGACAACCCTTTTTGTTGTCGAGCACACACACGAGGTTGTGGGGTCTCCTTCTCTGGAGACTTTCAAGGCCTGTCTGGATGTGTTCCTCTGTGATCTGTGTTAGATAGGATTGTCCTGCTCTGGCAGGGGGGTTGGACTCGATGATCTCCTTGGGTCCCTTCCAACCCCTAAAACATCCTGTGACCCAGTGAAGGACTATCCTCAGCCCATGCTAAGGTGGAAAAACAAGGATCAGACCTTTTATCTGCAGTGGAGGGAAGATGATGGCACAGGCCACAAGGATGCTAAGAGTGCAAATGAGAGATCTCATTATGGCTAAGTTGTCTGGACAGTACAGTGTCTGCCTGCTGCAGAAGCAAAATGTATCTTAAGAGGAATCTCCTGAACCAAGCAGGGGAAGATGTCCTGGTGCAAACCAGCAGGTGCTATCAATAGCTCCTAATGGACTGAAAGTAAGGGCCAGAAGCAGCATTGATTTCATGCCTTGCCCTGCTTTTATCTGAGTCCACAACCAAAGCCCAGCCAAAATCAATAGCAGGAGTGGCTGGGAAACCACAGGGCAGCTTTGATCAGGTTGCATCTTCGTGCCTTTGATCTTCAGTATGAGGTCACCCAAATTGCATTTCATGACCTTTTTTCAGTTCCACCTTCTGAACACAAGTGCCCCGGAACCCCTTTGAGCTGCGATACCCCAACCTTTACATTCCCAGAGACACTGAAAGTGCTGCCAGGGTAACCTTGTAGTCACCCTTTGTGACCTGTCTTTCCATCCTGCCCTGCATGGTGAAGCTGTGTGCCCCAGGGTGTGTGTGGATGGATGGCTCCTGGGCAGTTGCTTCCTGCTCCTGTGGCCCACGTCATGGCTAGAGGAGCACCACGCAGAAGCACCGTGAGTCAGGCACCCATTTGTTTGCTCAGGTATCACTCCCAGTGCCAAGAAAAACTTTACCCCTGGGCAAGTGTGAGCCTCATCACTTCCTTTGAGTGTGTAACAGGAACCAGGTTGCTCATGACGTTAAGAGAGGCTATAGCATCTGTAAAGAGGGTCCAGAAGGTGCCAGCCCTTCTCTTCTCAGTCAAGGCTGCTCTGCTGGAGAAAGGCTGAAGGATCTGGGGCTGTTTAGCCTGGAGAAGAATGAGGGAGGATCTCCTCAATGCTTATAAACACTTTCAAAGGGTGACTGCCAGGAGGATGGGCCAGCCTTTTCCAGCAGTGCCCAAAGACAGGACAAGAGGAATGCATCTAAACATGAGGGGGAACTTCTTTACTTCAAGGGTGGCAGAGCACTAGAACAGGCTGCCCAGAGAGATGGTGGAGCCTGCTTCTCCGGGGTCATGCCAAGCCCACCTGGATCCTGCTCTGCGCACCCTGCTCTGGGTGACCCTGCCCTAGCAGGGCAGTAGGACTGGGTGACCTCCAGAGGTCCCTTCCAGCTCCTACTGTTCTGTGTGGCTCTGGACTCTGGGGATGCTATGGTTGGTGGTTCTGATGAAGATACACAGCAAGCTCAGCCTTGCAGACAACAGTTCTGACTTATTTTCCCCCTCCCAGAATTCAAGTAATTGGCTTCAGTGCCTCAGGAGGGGCAACTGTCAGCTCCCAGCGTTTTGGCAGTGCCATTAGTGGCTTGAAACAAGGCAGCCTTGGATTTGGAAGAGGAGCTGCAGTAACCCTTTGGCCATGGGGTACCTCTGCATTCCCTGCAGCTGGCATGGGAAGGCAGATACCCTGCATTCACCATCCAGCTCCCTGAAGCCACTGAACATGACATCAGTGATTCCCATGCCAAAAGCCAAGCCAAGAGGTCTCTCTCCACTCATTGCATGGCCAAGGTCATTACTCTGCTTAAAACATCAAGGACTTTTAGTGCAGGTTACTTGGAGCTATCCTGTCAGTTTGGAGATACCCTACAGTAGATATATTTCAGTCAGGTCCTTCCTTCTGCTGAGGCAGCTGGGTGGCAGAAAAAGCAAGCAGGAGGAGCACCAGCATCAGCCATAGCCTGTGCTACATTTCAGAGCAACAGCCTCAGTCAGCTTTTATCAGGAAGGGTGAGAAGCCTGACAGAGAAGTGTTAGAGGTGTAAATGTAGGGTCTCTAAGACACCTTGATATCCCTCCACTCACCAAAAGGAAATCAACTCACTGGGAGTTTCTTCCATCATCAAATGTTTCTCTGCAAACCTAAATGAATTGGTTTGTTTCTGTGCTCAAGTAGAAAGCAAAAGACAGGGAAGGTTTGTTTCATGCCACAGTGGTGCTCTTAGTTGTGCCCAGAGAAAGGCAAGGGAGCTGGGGAAAGATCTGTAGAACAGGGCTGGGAAGGAGCAGCTGAGGGAGCTGGGGGTGTGCATTATGGAGAAGAAGAGCCTGAGGGCAGACCTCATTGCTCTCTACAGCTTCCTGAGAGGAGGCTGCAGTGAGGTTGGGCTTGGGCTCTGCTCCCTAGGAACAAGTGACAGGAGGAGAGGAAGTGGCCTCAAGTTGCACCAAGGGAGGTTTAGGCTGGAGGTTAGGAAAAATGTCTTTCCTGCCAGAGTGGTCAGGGATTGGAACAGGCTACCCAGAGGGGTGGTGGCATCACCATCCCTGGGGGGTGTTCAAGAAATGTGTGGCCATGGCATTTGGGGACATGAATTAGGGGGTATGGTGGTGTTGGGGTCTGTGCTTGAACTCGATGACCTTGGGAGGTCTTTTCCATCTGAGAGAACCCTGTGATTCCAGTAAGCAGCTGAGAGCTTCACAAAGAGCTATTGCTTTTCTTCCTCTCTTGAGAGGACTGAGGACACAGAGCAAACTTCTAACCTGCCCTTGTAGAAATAAGCATCCAGCAGCAGAAGCAAAGTCCTCAAGCTCCATAGGCAAACAGTCTTACACCAACCACCCTTTTGTTCTCTGGAACAAAGGACCAGGAACTAGGCGGGAAAGCTCAGGTCTCAGAGGGTGCCGTGTTACGAAGTTCCCATGGTGGGGAATCGTCGCTTGCCTAACCTAGCTCAGCCTCTAGCCGGCAGGCACTCGGAGCCAGCTGGGCAGTGGTGCTTCTGGTTTCTCCTGCACCTCCAGCCAGGCACCCGAGGGGGCCTGGGGAAGACTGGGACTTTCTCCAGGTCGAAGAGGAGCACCACAGGGCAAAAGGAGAACGTTTGCCATTTGGCAAGAGAAGAAGAAGCAAATGAAGTGTGAGAGATGCAGGGATAGCTCCTGGTGTGCAGCACCGCAGCCTTGTGTCTTCTCCCGTGGGTGCCCAAGCCCCTGCAGCTGCTCTGTGGGGACACCTCGTGGCTCAGGTTTGGGTGCTGGTGACTGGCACCTTTTCAGTGCACTCCAACCTGGGCTTCATCTTTTCCCTTCCAAGTGTGCCAGCCAGATCTGGAGATGGGAGCTAAAAGGGACAAACCTAACCCAGAGTTTCCATCCAATTCCCACTCTTCTCTTAATGAGTTTCTTTAGCAGCTAATGCCCATTCCAAACCAACTCCAGAACACTGCCTGAGAGAATTGGTCTGCCTGAGTGTTCACCACTTCCAGAGAAAACCCAGAGCCAGCAGACTGAGGAAACAATGGTTTCTCTGCACTTGGCACTCGTTAGCCTGCATGTGAACTCTCCAGCCAGTATTGGGACCCCCAGTGCAGCAGCAATGTCCATACACCGGGGAGAGTTCAGAGGAGACCACCAAGATGATCTATGAGGAACGGCTGAGGGGCTGAAGCTTATTCAGGACAAAGAGAAGGCTTCAAGAGAACCTTGATAAGATAACTAGTGAGGGATCTAGAGAACAAGTGAGGGAGCTGGGATCTTTTAGCCTGGAGAAAAGGAGACTCCAGCTCTCTACAACAACCTGAAAGGAGGAGGGGGCCAGGTGTGGGTTAGTTTCTTTTCTCTAGCATCAGGTGACAGAAGAGACATGGTTTAATGGCCACAGTGGTCTTAGATAGATGGATCTTGCAGGTTCTTTTCCAACCAAAACCATTCTATGGTTGTATAACCTAAATGTCATCTTCCAACACCTATGAGGAGGTTGCTGAGGAGACAGAGCCTTCTCACTGCTTTGCAGCATGTGAGAGGAAAAGAAAGCAGAATGAGGTGAAGTGCTACCAGAGCAGGTTGCCCACTAAAGCTGTCCATTGTCCATCCTTCATTTCTAGAACTGACAGCACAAAGGCCTGAGCAAAATGCTCTGACCTTGCTGTCAGCCTTGCTCTGAGCAGGAGTTAGACAAGAGCCCTCCTGAGCTGTCTTCCAACATAGGCAATGCCACAGCCACACAGCGAACGTGCCCGGTGCTGGGTGCTAAGGCCATGGAGCCATTGCTGGTGAATCACTGAGGCTTTCAAACACACAGCTCTGAGGAATGGCTGCTGAGGCCTAGGAGAATGAGCACCAGACCAGGACACAGGCTCTCCACTGATGGACACTTGGCAACGAAGGTGCCAACATCTGCCACTGGGCACCAAGGGGGAAATGTTTTTGCTTTCAGTTCCCCTTGCTGTGTGCATTCAAAACTCCTATGCAGACTGAAGCTATCCCAGGGATCAGTTTGTCCTTCAGGAAGGGCAACCCTCAGTATTCTTCCTGCAGACCCTCTTTGAGAAGGCTCCAGGGAGACCTTAGAGCAGCCTGTCCATACCTGAAGGGGCTGCAGGAGACCTGGGGAGAGACTTTTGACAAGAGCTGGGAGTGCCAGGAGAGACAATGGCTTTGAGCTGGGAGAGGGGAGACTGAAAGGGGACACTGAGAGTGGAGATGAGGAAGAAATTCTTGGGAGTGAGAGTGGGGAGACACTGGCACAGGTTGCCCAGGGAGGTTGTAGATGCCCCCTCCCTGGAGGTGTTGAATGCCAGAACGGATGAGGCCTTGAACAAGCTGAGCTGGTGGGAGATGTCCCTGCATATGGCAGGGTTAGAACCAGGTTGGGTGTTTAGCTATTTGAATGGCTAATGTGCCTGCATTTGGAGCCCTCCACATTTCCTGCCCTCTCTTAGCTGCCATTTTCTCATGAGGGGAGGTGACCTCTTTTTGGTGCTCTGCCCTCTTCAGTTTCCCTCCTTTCAGTGGGTGAGCAGTAGATCAGAAGGAAGCACTCTGCTCTGCTAATCTCTTGAAGGTTTCCTAGCTTACTGGCAGCTTGTGGCGAGGGGCTCTAAAGGACTGCAGGACCTGGAAGGTATAGGAGAAGGAGTTGAGTGGTTTCCAGATGTGTATCTGTGCTGCTGTACTGCATCTGAATGTGCATGGACATGTCATGCAAGCACCTTGGTGATTTAGAATCATAGAATCAGTCAGGGTTGGAAGAGACCACAGGGATCATCTAGTTCCAACCCCTCTGCCATGGGCAGGAACACCCTACCCTAGATCAGGCTGCCCACAGGCTCATCCAGCCTGGCCTTAAACACCTCCAGGCATGGGGCCTCAACCACCTCCCTGAGCAACCCATTCCAGGCTCTCACCACTCTCATGGTGAAGAATTTCCTCCTCATGTCCAGTCTGAACCTACTCACCTCCAGCTTTGCTCCATTCCTCTTAGTCCTGTCACTGCCTGATTTATTTAAGGAGTCCAGGAATGCTAGAAACAGCTTCGAGTGGAGAGGACAATATCAGCTTCAGTGTGATGGATAAAAACTTGAAATCAATAGGCCTGAGGTGCACCTTCATGTGGACCTCCAGGTCCCCACCGGGCTCACTGTAGCTCTACCACAGAAGAATCATGCTGCTGCTCCTGCTGCAGCAGGTTGAAAGCCACTTTGCTTGGAATGTTTCTAGCAATAAACCCAAACTAAAAGAGGAGAACAGCATGGGGTGAGGATGAGCAACCGGTCCCCAGGGTGCACGGGGAATGAGTCAGCCCATGTCCCAGCCCTGCTGAGACACTTGGCCCCTCTGCAGTGGTGATATTCCCCTGTGGCTGTGTGGCACTCACCACACATGGTGCAGGCCTCTCCTGCAGCCCTGCCCAGGGTGAAGGAAAGTGGACAAAGCAAGGGTGGTGCGGGAAGGTGGTGAGGTTCAAGGTGCAGAGAAGCTCCTTATCCTGTTGCCTTCACTAGATATCTGCTGCAGATTGTCTTCACTCTGTCTGCAAAAAGGCAGAAGCTGCCTGCCCTCAGTCTGCATTACAGTGTGAGAGGGAGGCTGGTCCTTAGCACAATCTGCTTTTGCCTCCCCTGAGCCTTCCTTGCCGTGAGGTGACCTTGGTGAGGAGAGCACTTTTGGTGCTTCCTGTAGAAGCACTCAATTAAATCATTTCTGCATCACAAGAAACAAAGCAAACAACGACAAAAATAGAGACTGCATTCCTCTCTGGGTATTCAGGGGAAACAAAGTCTTCAGGGAGGGACATATGGGAAACCCAGACTCTGCTGGGCACACATGTCTTCACAGGAAGGACTCCTGCAGGCTGCAGAAGAGGAGTCTGAGGGCAAAGCTCATTGCTCTCTGCAGCTCCTTGCAGGGAGGTTGGAGCGAGGAGGGGGCAGGTTCTGCTCCTTGGTGCCAAGGGACAGGAGCAGAGGAAATGGTTCCAAGCTGCCCCAGGGGAGGCTCAGGCTGGATGCTAGGAAATATTTCTGTCTGCAAGGGTTCTCAAACCTTGGAGTGGTCTGCCCAGGGCAGTGCTGGTGTCCCCATCCCTGAGGTGTTGCAGCAGCCTGTGGAGCTGGTGCTGAGGGACATGGTTTAGTGCTGAGCCTGCAGTGCTGGGTGAAGGGTTGGGCTGGATGAGCTTGGAGGGCTCTGCCAACAGGATGTGTTCTGTGATCCTGTGATTCTCTGGGTGCTTTCTGAATGAATAACATGGTTTACTGAAAATGCAAATGTAAACCTTTAAGGGAGAATCAACAGCAACAGTAAGACCTTGAGGTCATGAAGAGAGAGAGAAAGGGACCTCCTCTACAAAGGCTGATTTTAGAATGATGTCACCTAGCTGGGCCACCTTCTCAGCTAGCAGTGATGCTCTTGATCAGATCAGCTGCAGGTGTCTGGGTGGCCTGCTCCGGTTCACACAGATTCACACACAGACTGCACTGGGTTGGAAGCGACCCTCCAAGGGCATCTTGTCCACCCCCCTGCACTCAGCAGGGACAGGGCCAATGGCAGCCTGGGGTGCACTAAAAAGAGTGAGGTCAGCAGATTGAGGGAGGTTTTCCACTCCTCCACTCTGCCCATGCTGGCCAGGGCAGGTCAGTTCCGTCAAGGCCAGTCCAGCTGTGTGGCAGGGGCAGAGACAGCACTGGAGAGCTGCTGCCAGGGCTTTGGCAGGGTTTGTGGCCAGCTGGTTCCTCGGATTTTACTGTAGCCAGCCTCCTTTGGTGCAGCCATGTTCTGTGCTGGGTAGAGGCAGGTGTCCACCCTGGTGGGAACGAGGGCCAGCTGACTCTTCCCCTCTCCTGCCCAGGAGTTCCCTGGGCCCCTAGCTTTGGGACTGCATAACCAGAAGACTTGTCTGTTTTCTCCTGGTCACCTACTTACGTTCTCCAGGCTGGAAGGCTGAGACTGTGAGCCAAGGCTCCCAGGGTGATTCCCTCTCCACTGGCTCCATCTGGAGGCTCCTCTGTTCACTCAGGTTCAAGGTTGTTCGGCACTGAGAACCACTACAGGCAGCGGCCTGAAGGCGGCAGCAGCAGCTGCTGCCAGGGGTGCAGAGAGCTCTCTGCTGCTCTCTGCCCTGCTGGGCAGAGCCAACACCACTCAGCACCATTCAGCTCAAGAATCCAAATGGGAAACGCTTCACTGGACAGGTTGTCACAGCTCCACAGCCTGGTGAGGTTGGAAGGGACCCTCAGAGATCATACAGACCAACCCCATGCCAGAGTAGGGGCACCCAGGGCAGGTCACACAGGAACACATCCAGGTGGGGCTGGAAAGGCTCCAGAGAAGGAGACTCCACAACCTCTCTGGGCAGCCTGCTCCAGGCCTGCAGCACCCTCACACCAAAGTAGTTTCTCCTCATGCAAGGTGTAACCTCCTGGGTTCCTGTTTGTGTCCACTGCCCCTTGTCCTGTCACCACCAAACAGAGGCTGGCACCTTCTTCTCGCCCCCCACCCCTCAGATATTCACAGACACTGATCAGTTCCCCTCTCAGCCTTCTCTTCTCCAGGCTGAACAGTCCCAAGGCTCTTGGCCTCTCCTTGCCAGAGAGATGCTGCAGTCCCTAACCATCCTGGCAGGACCAGAGTGACCCTGGCTGTACCTAGGGTGCTCCTGCCAGAGGTTGTCCTGTCCGATGTCCCTGCAGCCTGATGGCAGGATGATGTCCAATCTGTTTTTATCTCTAACTGATAAGGAGGCCACGCTGGAAGCCCTTGGCAAACCAAGCTGCTGCTCTTCAACCCTGAGCCTGCATGCAGCTGGGCACTGCCACACCTGTTGGTGCCAACTGCTTTGGGAGACATTCTGCCCTTTTGCACTCAGGAAAGGCATCAAAGGCCCCAGGGCAAAATTTGGACCTCATCACCCTCTGCAGCTCCCTCAGAGGAGGTTGGAGCCAGGTGGGTTTGAAGGGTGACAAAGCTGGTGAGAGGTCTGGAGCACAGTCCTATGAGGAGAGGCTGAGGGAGCTGGGGGTGTGCAGCCTGGAGAAGAGGAGGCTCAGGGCAGACCTCATTGCTGCCTACAACTACCTGAAGGGAGGCTGTAGCCAGGTGGGGTTGGTCTCTTCTCCCAGGCAACCAGCAACAGAACAGGGAAGGTCTAGGCTGGATGTTAGGAGGAAGTTCATCACAGAGTGATTGCCACTGGAATGAGCTGCCCAGGGAGGTGGTGGAGTCCCCGTCCCTGGAGGTGCTCAAGCAAAGCCTGGATGAGGCACTTAGTGCCATGGTCTGGTTGATTGGACAGGGCTGGGTGATAGGTTGGACTGGATGAGCTTGGAGGTCTCTTCCAACCTGCTTGATTCTATGATTCTATGATTGTTCTCATGTGCAACAGGCGACAGGAGCAGATGAAACAGACTCAGGTTGCCCCAGGGGAGGTTTGGGTTCCCAGGCACTGACCTAAGCTGCCCAGGGAGTGGTTGTGAAGTCCCAATCCCTGGAAGGGTTTCAAAGCTGTGTGGACGTGGTGCTGAGGGACGTGGTGCAGTGGCAGTGGCTCAGCAGCAGTGGTGGGATTGGGAGCTCCGGGTCAGTGACTGGACTGGATGATCTCAAAGGTCTCTTCCAAGCTCAGCAGTTCTGTGACTCTATTCCATAAGTCTATGACTCTAAAATCACATCTTGAAACTGTCCAAACCTGCCTTCAGCTTAAGGAGAAGCTTCTTTGCTGTGAGGGTGCTGGAGGTCTGGTGCAGGCTGCCCAGAGAGGTTGTGGAGTCTCCTTCACTGGAGCTCAGGGTGCTGAGGCAGGGGCACATCCTCTGTGTAAAGTCCTGCTGAACACCAAGCTTACCCTTGGGACTGGTGTCCAAGTAGCTCCCACTGTGCTTTCCTGGGTCAGGCACCCTCACATCCCCACAGCTCACCTGCTGTCAGCCCAGCCTGCAGGAGAGATGTAGCTCAAACCAGTCTTTCCTTCAAGCACAAACCCCAAACCTTGTCTTTTTCCCCACCCAGGAGTGTGCAAGCATGAAAGGTGTGAGCAGAGCTTCCCACTGCCATCTTCCCAAGCAAGAGGGTCATTACCAGGTGCAGGAGAGACCTTGCTGGGCCTGCCCCATGAGGCACTAAACACTTGCAGCTTGCTGTTTTTTTCCCTAACCCATTCACTCCTGCTGCTCTTGGGTTTCTCACACCAGCAGTTTTCAGCCAGACTCTATCAGCAGGCTGTCAGCAGGAGTTCAAATTGCTCCAGCAGTGACTCCTGTGCTGCTTTATTAGTGGCTTCCTCAATCATGGGCCTCCAGCTTTGACAGGATTCTATTCCCACGGGGCTTAAGAAATCATCATACAGTAATTTATCTTCTCCATGTCAGCCAAAGGTGCAGTGCTGTGCTCCTTTTAAAATGGCTCGAGTCACTTGTGCATCAGAAAGCAAAACTGCAGAGGGGAATGAATGTGAGTGGGGAAAATGTGGAGCTCTGGAAAGCTTAAATAAATCCTGGCTTGGCAAATCACAGAATGGCAGGGGGTGGAAGGGACTTTTGGAGATCATCCAGTTCAGGGCCCCTGCTACAGCAGGGGCACCCAGAGTCAATCCTACAGGGACATGTCCAGGTGGGTCTGGAAGGCCTTCAGAGATGGAGACTCCACAGCCTCTTTGGGCAGCCTGTCCCACTGCTCTGCCACCCTCACAGTGAAGAAGTTTTCCTGCTGTCTGTGTGTATCATGAGGCAGCCCAACAAGCACTGAGGGAAAATGCACAACTGCTCTGACACATCAAGAGTTCCAACCACCACTTCAGCAGAAGTGTGCTGTCTCCTGGAGCAGGCTGCTTTCAAATAAATAGAATAAAATCCCCAACCTTGAGGAGCCAGATCATCATCAGAGAATGGCTCAGGTTGGAAGGGATCTTGAAGCTCATCTACTTCAATCCCCTGCCATGGGCAGAGACACCTCTCAGCTAGATTCAGCTGCTCAAGGCCTCATCCAACCTGCCCAACATCCCCAGGGAGGAGGCAGCTACAACCTCCCCGGGCAGCCTGTGCCAGACTCTCACCACCCTCACACTGAAGAACTTCCTCTTCAGCTCCACTCTAACCCTGCTCTGCCTCAGCTCCAAACCATTCCCCCTTGGCCTGTCTCCAGCCATCCTCAGCAAAAGTCTCACTGCAGCCTTCCTGCAGGATCCCTTCAGGTACTGGCAGGCAGCTCTAAGGTCCCCTTGAAGCCCTCTCCTCTCCAGGCTGCATCCCCACAGCTCCCTTAGCCTGTGCTCACAGCAGAGCTACTCCAGCCCTTGGTTAATCTTTGCAGACTTCTCTGGCCTCACTCCAGCAGCTCTGTGTCCTCCTTCTGCTGGGGACAGCAGAGCTGGAGGCAGGATTGGAGGTGAGGTCTGAGCAGAGCCAAAGGCTTCCAGATGTATTTTTGTAAAGCTTCCTCACATTGCTGTGATGCTTCCCCAGGTGCGACATGAAGCACTGCCACCAGCAGGACCAAGCCAAGCCCAGCTCTGGTTTTCAAGCAGGGCTATGTGCTCTGCACTCAACGTGAGCTGCAGCCAGCTCCTGGGAGCTCAGACTGCAGCATGGCAATCACTGCAATTAATTCCGTTGGTCCCTGGGCTAGTGCTGAAATGAGTTGTGGCTGGCTTTGTGTGGGACACAAGGAGGAAGGCTTCACACTGGCAGCTTCCCTTCCCTCCCTGATTCTGGCAGTTCCCAAACTGTCAGGAAAAGACAGACAGGGAATTTCCTTATCTTGTCTTCAGGAGGGTTAAAGGAATGAGAACAGGCGCAGAGAAAAACGTGGTGTCTGTGCTTCTTGTCTATGGCTGAGGCTGCACTGCTTCCACTGCACCTCACAGCTGCAGCTGAGATGAGAGCAGGCTTAGCCTTAAGGACAAGCCTACAGGCATTTGCTATTTGAGATTCTAGTCGGTAAGTCCTCAAAGAAACCATTCAGCTAGCCTAGAATGCAGTTTTCCACAAAACACTTCTGCAGTCTTCATGTTAAAGACTATCTAGAAACAGGCAATGGGCTGACTCCAGGTAACACAGACCCAATATTCACTTTGCTACCGGCCACAAATAGTTATGATGGAAGAGGACAGAGAGCACCTGAGTACTGAATGTGCACTGGGAAAACATCCCATGGCTGGAAGAGTTTGCCCAGTGCAAATGGAGCAGAGAAGTACTGAAGATGCTTAGAAAACAGATAGCACTTAGCTGGGAGGGAGTGTGGAGCTGCTGGGGGGCAGGAAGGCTCTGCAGAGGGAGCTGCACAGGCTGCATCCATGGGCTGAGGCCAATGGGATGAGATTCAACAAGGCCAAGGGCTGGCTCCTGCACCTAGGGCACAACAACCCCAGGAAGGCTCCAGGCTGGGGGCAGAGTGGCTGGAAAGTGCCCAGCAGAGACAGAGCTGGGGGTGCTGGTGGACAGCTGGGTGAAGGTGAGCCAGGCTGTGCCCAGGTAGCCAAGGAGGGCAGCAGCAGCCTGGCCTGGATCAGCAATGGTGTGGGCAGCAGGAGCAGGGCAGGGATTGTCCTCCTGCAGCCAGCACTGGGGAGGCCACACCTGGAGTGCTGGGTTCAGTTCTGGACACCCATTCCCAGAAGGACACTGAGGGGCTAGAGAGGGTCCAGAGAAAGGCAAGGAAGCTGAGAAAGGACCAGAAGAGATGTGGTGCTGAGGGTCTCAGCCTTGGCAGAGTTAGAATGCTTGGACTGGATAATCCTAAAGGGCTTTTCCAACCCAAACCATTCTGTCTTTCTGTATCTGATCCTTCCAGAAGCTGTTTTCAGACTACACAAAGAAAACTGTAAAGCAAACACATTAACCTTGGGTGGCCTTAGCCAAGTAAGTCTTCTTCTCCTGGGCAAAGAATAGTTTTGAAGCTACACTGAAGAGAGCATTGAGCACGCTGGAGCAGTAGTGGTGGAGGACAAATCTGCCTGTAGGCTTTTGTGTCTGGTGCTGACATCAAGCAGTCTTGCTGGGGAAAGAGGAGCAAGTACTAGTCAGCAATGAAGCTCCTTTAGGCTGCCTTTCCCTCAGTTTCTTAAAGCAGGCCTTTGGATCTTAGACCTTGCCAGTTCTGGAGCTAACATATGCAAAGGAAGCACCACACACTGCTCTCAGCCACCAAGTGATTAAGCCTCTTTTAATGATTCTTTTGACAAACACTGTAAGCATAACCAGAGTGAACAGTATGGACCTGGAGTCTGCTCAGTGAGACCTGAGTCACTGAGCTGCTGGCTGGAGGAGAACTGTTGGCATTCTGAGCCAGAGGATGCTGAAGTGATCACAGACTAGAAGGGGTTTCAGCAGTGCCTCATATTGTGCGTTAGGAGCCAAGGCAAACAATTATCCTGTACCATACAACGGAAAGCAACTAGCACTGAGCAAAGTTTGGTCAACAAACTAGGTTTACTTCTAGCGTTATCTTTTGTGCTAAGAACTCAACAGACACAACAGTACCAGAAAGCAATGAACTTGAAAATGCAGGGTGGCCACAGAGAGCTGAGGACAGCAGCAGTGCTTGGGAGCAGCCTCAGAGACGGCTTTTGGACTCTGCCACTCGCAAGTGGTTTGCTGTCTCCTCATCACCTAGTCATGCACTGGAGAGGAACTCCACAGCAGTCTCCTTCTCTTCACTCAGCTCCTTCGCAGTCAGATCCATCTTCTCACGAGAAAAATCATTAATGGGAAGACCCTCCACAAACTTCCAGGCCTTGTCCTGTTTGGAAGACAAACAAAAAGCCCCTCAGTGTGAGAACAGGCTGTGCTCCTCTGGCCTGGAGGAAACTCTGCAGGCTAAGAAACAAAGTTCAGGGCCTTAAAGAACACAGCAGGTGTAAGTTAATCATAAAACCACAGAATTGATGAGGTTAGAAGGGACCTCTAAGATCAAGTCCAACCATTCACCCAGAGCTCACAGTTTCACCAATGTTCTTGAGCCACTGCCACAGAACCACATCCCTCAGCACCACATTTAGGCAGCTTTTAAATCCCTCCAGGGATAGGGATTCCACCTCCTCCCTGGGCAAGGGAAAAGCAAACCAGCTGTCTCTGAGGACATGGAGAGAACAGAAGGGGATAGGCACAGCCATGCCCAGCTGCAAGAGGAAGAGAATACCTGGCAGGACTCTGGCTCTATCACAGGCTTGCATCCTCCCTGCTCTGAGGCTTGGCACAGCCTGAGGTGGTGCACACAGCCCTGAGGTGCTCCACAAAGCAGCTCCCATGAGGAAATTAAGTTTGGGTCCAGACCAAGCACACAACCAACAGGCATGGCCCTGACTGAAAGGCTGCTCACAGCCTGGCCTGCCAGCCCCTGCAGCCCCACCCAAAGAGCTCAGGTGCTAAGGGGCTCCTGGGCCAGCTCAGCTGGGATGGCTTACCTTGATCACCACAGGGAATGAGTACAGCAGGTCTTCAGGAACACCATAGGAATTGCCATCTGAAATGACTCCCATGGAAACAAATTCCCCCTGGGAGACAGAAGAGCAAAGGATCAGCACCTCTGTCACTGTGAGGAGCAAGCCACACTTCCATTTTCCTCTCCAGTCACACACTGTACACCAGAAAGATTCCTGCCACTCTCCACACACCGCCCCCACCCGGGTCAGGGACACTGGCGCCCAGCAAACAGTGACTCAAGAGCAAGGCCTTACCACAGGAGTGCCAAACCAGATGTCCCTGACGTGATCACAGATGGCTTTTGCAGCTGACATGGCACTGGACAGCTTCCGAGCCTTGATCACGGCTGCTCCACGTTGCTGGACAGTCTGCAATGCAGGACAACATCTCAGGCTGGCAAGCAGCAGCACCTTGGCTGCCTTGCAACACTGCTAGCAAATGGCTGAGGGAAGGCCACCTCACAAAGCCTGCATCTCGGCACTCCAGACACAGCTGCCACTGAATGACCATGGCAGAAATCCAGACCCCCGAGCTGCAAGAGGTATGCCCAGGCAAGAGACAATGGAGCGCTCTGGAGGCTGTTCTACAGCCAGCAGCCCACTGACTTCTTTCACACCACATGGGTGGTACCACCAGGAGACCTCAGGTCTGTCACTAGGAACTGTGTCCCAAGACAGCACTGGGAACCAGTGGGGTTTGCTGATCAACATCAGGATGAACTACTTGCTGCTCTCCACCTCTGGAGGCATTCCAAGCCTGCCTACACATGTTCCTCTGTGACTGACTGGGGAAGCCTGCTTTAGCTGAGCTCAGACTAGGTGATCCTTCAGAGGTCCCTTCCAACCCCTGCCATTATGTGACTGTGTGTGATTCTGGCCTCAGTCCTACAATGTTTAATGTGGAAACTTATTCCTGAAGGTGTAAATGAAGTTCAAATGGAAGTTTCTATCTCTGGAGGTACCTGGGCATGTCTTGGGTGACCTTGCTCTAGCAGGACAAGATGATCTCCAGAGGTTCCTTTCCAACTGTCACCAGTGTGTTTCTGTCACTCTTTCAAGATACCTCCCTAGAGTCAAGTTTATGTTCAGAACTTTTCTACTTCAGAACTGCACTTTTTGGCATTAGAATAGGTTCTCAAACTTTGCATGTTTTGTTCTCTAAGTTTTGGGTGGGCTGCAGGCCAACTAGACCCTAGGCTAGAGGGTTTTTATAGTGCCTTAAGGTTTTCAAGAGAAGTAACTGAGAGAGACAAGCTAGCTGCAGGTGACTTCCCAGCACTGCAGTACTTCTCAGCTTTGGGGAAGTCACGGCTCGACTGCTGGCTTCAGTTTTAGGGCCTTCACTGTAAGGAGGACTTTGAGGGGCTGAAGCAGGTCCAGAGAAGTGCAAGGAAGCTGGGACTAGAGAACAGGGCTGGTGAGGAGCAGTGGAGGGAACTGGGCTTGTTAAGGCTGGAGAAAAGGAGGGGGAAGGGAGACTTCATTGCTCTCTACAGCTCTCTGAAGGGAGGCTGGAATGAAAAGGGGGTGGCAAGTAACAGGAGCAGAGGAAATGGCCTCAAGTTGCCCCAGGAGAGGTTTAGGTTGGACATTAGAAGAAAATTCTTCTCTGAAAGGGTTCTCAAAGCCTGGCAGAGGCTGGTTCCTCTGGAGCCAGGAAGGTGGTTGAATGCCCACCCCTGGAAGTGTTTGAAAGAGGCAGAGATGTGGTGCTGAGGGCCACAGCTTAACCCCAGCCTTGCTACAGTTAGAGACTGGTTGGGCTGGATGCTGTTAAAGGGATTTTCCTACCAAAATGATTCCATGATTCTATGACTTGCTCCAGCGAGGTAGAGCTGCTTCACTAAGGCAAACAGCTACAGTTTATGACTTCACATGAGGTTAGGGAAAGCAGCAGCACAGAATGACCATTTCCAACAAACTAACAAACAAGATCTTACCAGGATAAAGTCTCCCTTCAGCCAGCTGTCATCTTTTATAGCTTCATATACTCCAACTTCCTTTCCTTTCACGTTTACCTTCGCATGGTTAACATCTGGGTACTGAGTGGAGGAATGGTTGCCCCAGATGATGACGTTCTTCACATCATTAGCAGTCACACCAAGCTTCAAAGCAATCTGATTGAAAATTAAAGACATCCACTTTATTAACTTCAGCTTCTCCATTCAGAGGCTTCTTTGAAAGCACTGCTGTGCTCATGCTTAGTGGAAAGGATTCTGCTTGGAACAGACCCTCTTTACCTGAGACTTGGCTCTGTTGTGATCCAAACGAGTTAAACAGCTAAAGTTCTCCTTTGGTATTGAGGGGGCTGACTTGGATGCAATCAGGCAGTTGGTGTTTGCTGGATTCCCCACTACCACAACCTGGAAACACAAAAGGGGCTGTGGAAAGACGAAGCAGCTCTTTCTGCAGAACACCTGCCTCCAGTGAAATGCAGGTCTTTGCTTGCAAAGGAGCAAGCAAAACCTTCAGCTTTCTAAACCTCCTGGGGGTCCTCAACAAGCCTGTTTTGCCTGCACATTGGTCAGGGCCACTGAGCCTTCTGTGACTGCACAGCCAAATCGCTTCTAGCCAGGCATTTTCCGTGCCCTGACATTCACACCTGGCAGGGAACAAGACTCCTGGGCACATCTGCATGCTGGCCCACAGCCTGGCTTTGACCCTCGTGCAGCCCACACTGAATTCTCTACCGCCTTTCTACACTCTCTAGACTAGCTGACACTGCTTTATCTAACTGCTTTCTAATTAAGAAAGCCAGAGCAGTTCACTTATCTCACTGCTCTTAGGCAGGCAGAATTGAAATGCTGCCTGAACTCAGAGTAATTTCTTACTATGGAAAGCTGATTTTTATTCATCCTTCATCTACTAATGTGCCTCCAATGATTAATGTCAAGCACCAGATACTCTCAAAAACAGGAGCTAATCAGCCACCCTCCCTTTGAAAGGGAGCTGAGTCTCTTTTCCATCACTGCAATAGCTGCATTGATGCTTTTCATTCCAGCTGTCCAAAGACACAAATAAGGCTTTAGAAGCAGTAGGAAGTTCATCAGCAGAGGAAGCAGGCATTAAAAACTCAGTTACAAAGCACAGTTGGAGTCTGGGTCTGAGATTAAGAGCAGTAGGAGAGCAGCCACATGATCCCATTAACTGTGCTGAAGGAATCTGAGAGGCAACAATTAAAAGCTTTCAAGGAGCAAGAGGCAAACAACTCAAATGAAACCTGTCTGGTCATGAGGCTGCAAGTTCAGATCAGTGCCAAATCAAAGGGCCACCATGATCAGGCTTCAGATAGGTGTGAAGTAGGCAGCTGCCTGCAGAGCATTTAATTCTCCCAGAGAATGAGCAGTAGACTTTTAGTTCTTTTACCCCCCCAGATTTGGTGACAACCAGTTCAGAGCCTGTGTGGACTAGAGCCACTAAACAGTAGGCTTACCTTCTCACCAGACAAGCTCAGGACTAACCCCACCCTGTTTAAGACACTCCAGCTCATCTGCTCTTGACTGGGCTTAAGGGCAGCACTGCCTACCCTGCAAAGGCTCCTGCTTGCCCAACAGCACTCTGCAGCTATTTCCATTTCTACACAGCTGAGCGAGTGAGAATTCCTTCAATTCAATGTCTATATTCACCTTGACAGTCTTTTTGGCATACTTGTCCAAGGCTGCACCCTGAGACTTGAAAATTTTCACGTTTGCTTTGAGTAAATCCTTCCTCTCCATGCCCTCCCTCCTGGGCATGGAACCAACCAGAATAGCTATGTCAAGGTCTTTGAACGCCACTTCCTCCTTGTCTGTTGGAATGACCTCTAAAAAAAGAGGAAATGAAGGAGAAAAAAAGTTACCTAAGGCAGAGTAATACTGATGGCAAAGCACTAAAGAGAATATTTTTTGGTTCATAAACAGTACAGAACCTGATCTGACAGCAGCACCACCACTGTTCCCTTGCACAAACACAAATGAGGGCTTTTGAGAGGTGTTCAAGAAAAGACTGGAATGAGGCATTTAGTGCCGTGGTCTAGATGACTGGATAGGGTTGGGTGATAGGTTGGACTGGATGATCTTAGAGGTCTCTTCCAACCTGGTTGATTCTATGATTCTATGATCAGAAACCAGTTACTGGCAAGTGTTTATCCACACACACTCAGCTACAGCTTCAGATAGAGCTGCTGGAAACACAGGAGAAATCTGTGTCACAGGGTACCTTTTGTGTGTCCCTTGCCATGTACCTGTGCATGTTACACAACCACACAGGCTGCACTTCCCTTTTAGACACCAATTCTTAGTGACAAAGCTCAACACTACACAAGCTCTCCTTTGAAGTTTTCAAGTTGCCCCAATGAAGGTTTAGGTTGGATATGAGAAGAAACTTCACTGAAAGGGTTCTCAGAGCCTGACACAGGCTGCCCAGGGAGGTGGCTGAATGTCCATCCCTGAAGGAGCTTCCAAGAGGCAGAGATGTGGTGCTGATGGCCATAGTTTAGCCCCAGCCTTGGTAGAGACAGAAATAGTTGGTCTGGATGATCTTAAAGGGCTTTTCCAACCCAAACAACTCTGTGATTGCTCTCCCTTTAACAATGAAACCTAAACCAGCTCTGGTTTATAGAAGAACTGGCAGCTCCTCATTTCTGAAGTACTGTGACAGCTATAGTAGCATCCACTGTCTGCCCTTCCTCTACTGGGTTAGATGGATCAGAACTCACCTTGTTCACACAGCTGGGTGAGCAACTTCTTACTGGCTGTCTCGGGCAGAAGGCATTTCTGAAGCCTAGAGTTTGTTTTCTGCAGTATGCAAGCACATTGGAAGGCCCTCTCTTATCTCACCACAACACAATGCACACAGGCACGAGTATCTGACAACCCAGGATTAGATGGCCCAAACTAAACCTCAAATATCTGCCCAGGCAGTTCTTCTTTATCTTCAACTTCTTTATCAATGATCTGGGTGAGGGGACTGAGGCACCCTCAGTAAGTCTGCAGATGGCACCAAGCTGGGTGTCCATCTGCTAGAGCGTAGGGAGACTCTGCAGCAGGACCTGGACAGCTGAGAGCCATGGGCCAAGACTCATTGGATGAAGTTCAACAAGGCCAAGGGCCAGGTCCTGCCCCTGGGTCAAAACAACCCCATGGGGTACTCCAGACCTGGGGATGTGAGACTTGGAGGGACCTGGGGGTGTTGGTTGACAGTGACCATGAGCCAGCAGTGCCCAGGTGGCCAAGAAAGCCAAGGGCAGCCTGGCTAGGGTTAGAAGCAGGGTGGGCAGCAGGGACAGGAGATGCCCATCCGCCTGTGTTCAGCTCGAGTGCTGTGTTCAGCTCTGGGCCCCGCACTGCAGGAAGGACACTGAGGGGATGGAGCCTGTCCAGAGCAGGGCAGCAAGGCTGCAGAAGGGCCTGGAGCAGCTGGGCTGTGAGAAGGGGCTGAGGGAGCTGGGGGTGTGCAGGCTGCAGAAGTGGAGGCTGAGGGCAGAGTTCATTGCTCTCTGCAGCTGCCTGCAGGGAGGTTGGAGCGAGGAGGGGGCAGCCTCTGCTCCTTGGTGCCAAGGGACAGGAGCAGAGGAAATGGTTCCAAGCTGCCCCAGGGGAGGCTCAGGCCGAATACTAGGAAATATTTCTGCCCTGGAATTGTTCCCAAACCTTGGAGTGGTCTGCCCAGGGCAGTGCTGGAGTCCCCATCCCTGGGGGTGTTCCAGTAGCCTGTGGAGCTGATGCTGAGGGACACAATTCAGTGCTTAGCCTGCACTACTGGGTAGAGGGTTGGGTTAGGCTTGGAGGGCTCTTCCAGCAGGATGCTTCCTGTGATTCATACAGACCCCACGTGCTGACATCTTCCCAGCTTACAGCCCAAGTTAAATGAGCTTAACAAAAAATAAAACCAGGAAAGGATCATCTAGTTTGGGCTTTTTCCTGCACTTCCTGCCAGCCACGCAAACCTTGCTAGAAATTAAGCAGCTGTAGCAGAACACCTCTAGGAACAAAACCAGTATCTTTTGGTCACCTCTCAGCAGTGGCAGAGCACAGTCCTGCAGCTCCATCACCACTCCTTCCAGCACGGTCATCATGGGGGTGATATCCAGCAGCACAAGAATAAGAGGCTATAAAGAGAGAAACTATTTAGTCCAAGCTGCAAATAATCTGGGTGGAATTTATTATCTGTTGGAAACTGCTTCTGTAAGGCTTCGAATCTATTGCCACAAGGCTGAAGCTTCCATACCAGCAGCATCTGGAAAGCTGTGTAACAGAGCAGGGCACAATGCTCCTGACCTAGAGAACCAATTTCTTGTGCACCGCTAAACCATTTGGAGGGTCTGCAGCAAAACAAGTCACAGGGGCTGCACTTCTGGCACCAGCTTATTCACTATGCAACAAGCTGAGCTGCTCAATGGATTAGGGTCAGGCTGTGGCTGTTGTGTACCTGGGCTGCAGCAAAGCCTCTGACACCATTTCCCAGAGCAGCCTCCTGCTGAACCAGTCTGCTCAAGGCTTGGGTGAGTGCATGCTCACTGGGTGAAACACTAACTGGGTGGCAGGGCCTGAGAGTGGTAGGGATGGAAATAACCCCAGGTGGTGGCCATGCACCAGTGGTGTGCCCCAGGACTCAGTTTTCTTTAACATCATTATCCATGATCTGGGTGAGGGGATTCAGGCACCCTCAGTCAGTTTGCAAGTGGCACTGAGCTGGGAGGGAGTGTGGAGCTGCTGGGGGGCAGGAAGGCTCTCCAGAGGGAGCTGCACTGGCTGCATCCATGGGCTGAGGCCAAGGGGATGAGATTCAACAAGGCCAAGGGTTGGCTCCTGCACCTAGGGCACAGCAACCCCAAGAAGGCTCCAGGCTGGGGGCAGAGTGGCTGGAAAGTGCCCAGCAGAGACAGAGCTGGGGGTGCTGGTGGACAGCTGGGTGAAGGTGAGCCAGGCTGTGCCCAGGTGGCTAAGGAGGACAGCAGCAGCCTGGCCTGGATCAGCAATGATGTAGGCAGCAGGAGCAGAGCAGGGATTGTCCCCCGGGTCAGGTGAGGAGCAGCTGAAGGAACAGGAGTTTCTGTCTGGAGAAAAGGAGGCTGAGGGGAGCCCTTGTTCTCTACAATTGCCTCAAAGGAGGCTGAAGTCAGGTGAAGGCTGGTCTCTTCTCCCTAGTATTAAATGATAGGATGAGAAGAAATGGCCTGAAATTGTGCCAGGGAAGGGTTAGGTTAGAGATTAGGAAAAGCTTCTTCATTGCAAGAGCGGTCGGAGATTGGAACATGGTGCCCAGGGAGGTGGTGGAGTCCCCATCTCTGGAAGTGTTTCAAAGAGACAAAGATGTGGTACTGAGGGCCATGGTGGAGTTAGACAATGGTTGGACTGGATGACCTCAAAAGTCTTCTCCAACCCAGAGAAGGGTGTGCCCCCATGGTGCCCGTGCCAGCCAAGAGGAGGTACCTGGTCCTTGCCGAAGACATCTCCCTTGGCGATGCTGTAGAGCAGCGAGTAGGCGATCTGCCCGGCGGCTCCGGTCACCAGCACGCGGATGGCTTCACCCTGCCAGGGAAGCATGGAGCCTTACCATGGCTGCAGAGCTCTGCCAGGGAAGCATGGAGCCCTACCATGGCTGCAGAGCCCCTCAGCCCGGCCTGCTGCGTAGCACAGCCACTGTCTGACTGCTTCACCTGGCTGAAAGCCTCTGCCAGGCTGGGCTCAGAGCCAGCTCCTGAGATCTCATATCTGTTCTGTCACAACACCTGCAGCTTCTCCGCTTGCTTTTACAAGACCACATTGGCAAAGATCTTCCCCAAAGATGCTCCTGGAGAAGCTTCCAGGCCAGCAGGCATGGCAGTCTGTTGACAAAGCTCTGTGTTCCTGTTAGCAGTGCTGCCCTTCAGCAAAAGGTGTGCCAGCATCACCCAGCACAGCTTACCTGTTCATACTCCAACCTCACCGGAAAGGTTCTGGGACCTGCAACATTTCACCACTTATCTTCTTTCCATGAAGCATTTTGAGTGCCTGCTTGCAACCAAAGCCTTCCAGTATGCCAAGGAATCTAGTGGACTTAGCACTACTGCCTCACTGGAGCTGTGAAACAAATCCACAGCCAAAAGCTGTGTTCTGGCCAGCTACAGACACGAAGCTCCATAACACAACCACCCATTGTCAAACTGGCCCAAATCTCCAGCAGACTGGGACTGCCAGCCTGTTGCTGTACTGCAAACATGGCAGGAGAGGGGTGGAAAGAGGAGTCCGTTTTACTAAGCTGCAGCAGGGCCTGGGGGACTCCAGAGATTGTTTAACATTGAAAACATGCTGCAGGACATTCACAGCCCTGTGCTGTGCAGGCGTGGGGTTGGCATCTCCCTTGTTCCCTAGAAGCACTAGGGCTGGGGCAGCAACAAGCAGCTTCTGAGCAGCCTGCAGGAATCCAATGCCCAGTTTGTCCTAAATAACTAAAAGCTGCTCATGTGAATTATGGATGAAGCACCTTCCATGTCCATTGGTGTCTGCAGTGATTTAATTGCATGCTGGGCTGCGTGATCAGAAGGGCAGCTTGCAGAGCAAAGGCAGGCTGCTTACTGCTGGAGCACTGAGTCCAGCGTGGCAACCCCAAGTTTGAGAAGGATGCTAAAAAACACAAAGGGGCCAAGCAGACAACTCATCTGCAGCTCAGAGATGACCTCCTGCAAAAGGTGATTAAGGGAGCTGCACACAGGCTGTAAGGGCAGATGACAAGGTACGGTGGTCTAACAGCAGCCTGCTACCACATGGAAGAACGTTACGAAACCAGGGCTGCCAGCCAGCTCTCAGTAGTGACAGCTGACAGAGCACAGGGCAGCAGGTGTAAAGACAACAGTTCTTGGTAAAGGTGGCACTGCCACATTGGAACAGGGCACCCAGATGGGCTGTGCAACCTTCAGCATTGATGGTTTTCAAGACACAGATTAAAAAAATACATCTACCATCTGACTTAGGAGTGGCAAAAGCCTTGTTATCAGGCTGGGCTGGACAAGCTCCAGACTCACAGCAAGAAACAGGTTTGACTGGATGACCTCTAGAGATCCTTCCCACCCAACATTCCTGTCAGTGATATTTATAGGGAAACCACTTTGGGACTTGAATGCGTTGTCTCTGCAGAGGTGACCAGCACAGCTGCACCAAGCAACCACGAGATAGTTAGGAAAATGAGGCCACTTACCCCATTTTACCGCCTACTAGATAAAATGAGGAAATAAGTGGTGCACTTAAACTGCTGAACTCACACATTTAGACCTCAACATGATTTAGTGTTCATTAAGGAAAGACTCTTTAACTAGATGGCCAATGGTGATAGTGTTGAACTGCATTATTAAAGACAATGAAGTGCTGGAGAGGGTCAAGAGAAGGGCAAGGAAGCTAGGAAAGGGTCTGGAGAAGAGGGATGGGGAAGAGCAGCTGAGGGAGCTGGGGTTGCTAAGGCTAGAGAAAAGGCTGAGGGGAGACTTCATTGCTCTCTACAGCCCCCTGAAAGGAGGCTGCGGCCAGGTGGGGGTTGGGCTCTGCTCCCTAAGAACAAGTGACAGAAGGAGAGAAAATGGCCTCAAGTTGCCCCAGGGCAGGGTTAGGTTGGACATTGGAAGAGCCTTCTTGGCTGAAAGGGTTCTCAAAGCCTAGCAGAGGCTGCCCAGGCAGCACGGGTTGAATGCCTATGCCCGGAGGTGTCTGAAAGAGTCAGAGATAAGCCTAGCAGAGGCTGTCCAGGCAGCACGGGTTGAATGCCTATGCCCGGAGGTGTCTGAAAGAGTCAGAGATGTGGTGCTGAGGGATATGGTTCAGTCCCAGCCTTGACAGAGTTAGAATGGACAGACTGGATGATGCTAAAGGACTTTTCCAATCTGAACCATTCTGTCTCATCCTTGCCACCCGGTCAGATCTCAGCAAGGAAAGGGAAGGAATGCAGGGATCTATTGACATTTCAGACCTCAGAACTCATTTGGGTACTCTGAGTAGGGAAGCTACTGCACCACAATGTCTGAAAGATGACAGGCAGCACAGATGAAGGTTTTAAAGTCAACTTCTCTGCAGGTTTATAAGGCGAATCTGCACTTTAAGTGACTGGAACAATGAGAGCTCTTTGGGGGCAGTTAATCACATTAGCTTGGGAAATAAGTACTGGAAAATTACTGTGCTGCAGTAATTGGCCTGGCCAAATCCCCCATCAGTGGCATATCAGAAGTGGTCCTGTGGAAGCACACTGCTCCAGAACTCGCATGGACACATGGTTTGTGAATGCCATGGTGCCTGAAATTGACTGAGCATTGATTTCTGAAGTTCCAGCAGATAAAATGAAGATGCTATGAAGAGTTAAGCTCTTCCTCCTCTGCAACCTGTGAGCCAGGCCAAAGCAGTGCAACAAAGAAAGTCAGTGAGAACCTTTTCCACTTTATATGGCAACCTGGTTTAGACATTAAAAAAGCCAACCTATTCAGCAGCCTAACTGGAGAGAGAAGGAAGATAAACAGGCAAGAGGTAGGACTTTATTTTTAACTGAGACAGACTTAAGATTTAGCCTTGTTTCAAAATAAAAACATCCTTCAGTAATGACTCAACTTCACGTTCCCAGAAAACACTTATTATCTGCTTACTACCATCCTTCCTGTTCTCCTCCCATTTTGGCCTGGAAGAGGGAAGAAGCAACAAACCAAAACAAGGTGAGGAGTTCTGCCTACTCATTTATTCTCTCCATGCCTTCAGTTCTCTGGCTTCAGAGGAGCTCCCCGGCAGCCCCTAGCCCTGCCCCAGCTGTAAGACATGATACTTGCATGCTTCCTCTTGATTCCAGATGCTGGTTAACAAGCCCAAAATTCCACACTCCTTACACAACGGAGTTAAGTCTCCCTGGAAGGCTTCTGTCAGGCCTAAGAATTGGCACTGCTGAGCATCTGAGTGGACTGCTGAGGTGGTGGGGTCAGAGTAGTGCTTGCCTCTCTAGTGGCAGCTGCAGCCTCTGCACTTCATCCCGTGGCTTGGCCCCTGCACTGGCCTTTGATAAGAATACTTTCACTACGTGCTAACTGCAGAGGTGACCTTTAGTTACTCTCAGGTTACATCAGAACTGGAGGATAAATCAACCCAAACCTCACTGAACTAAATAGCTTCAAAGCCTTTCCCACATCACACCCTCCAGAGCTAGAGCTGAAAAAAGAGAGCATGAAAGATAACAAAGCCCAAATCAAAACAAAGTGGTGAATCTTGCAACCCCAGATACCCAGCAAATGAGTAAGTTTGCCCCCTGCCCAGAAATTACTACACAGAAGTAAAGCTTCCAGTTTCAAGCTGGGGAGGCAATGGAGGATTGAATGCCTTTGGTTTAAGAACATGATGCCTAAATGACCTGTCATTACCGCTGATATTAGCAAAGTCTTAGAGCCACGTGTGAAAACAGCACTGCACTGCGAAACTGACGCAGGGGGTTACAAAGGTTAAGTAGAAGAGTTTAATTAAATAAACCACGACCTGTAGGAAGGATAAAGTCAGTGTCCGGTCCACATGACTGATGGACTTTGCACAAGTAATTACAGTTGTAAAAGACGTCCATTAGAGTTATTGCTGATGAACTGCTTGTAAAAGACCATCAAGCCAACACTACCCCCGAATACCGCAGCCAACTAAGCAATCCCACCTTGCCTGACAGGAATGCTTTCAGCACTGAATTTAAACTGTATCTCCTCTAAAGTCCAGAGCCTGCCTAATAAAAATGTTCCCTTTGCCCTTATGATCTCCCGATAACAAACATGTTTGGAAAAGTGGCGGGAAGTACCAGCAGGATCTCAGTGTGCACCTCAGTAACACTAGTAGCACCGTGGTTCAGAGGCATTCCAAAGGAATTCTTTCCTTAAGGAATGACCAAAGGAATTCCTTCCTTAAGAAATGACCTTGAGGCAGGTGGCCTTAATTATTTCCCCTCCCCTCTGTTTTATTTAGCTAATAACAGACAGAAGTTTGTTTCAGGAGCTTAAAAACCTTGCCCAAAGTCAAATGCATAATTAGAGCAACAGAAGGGAAGACAAAAATCTGTGGTGTCCTACAAAGTCTGGGGACTAAAGTAAATTTCAATCAGCAGTTCTCCTGGAGACTACCAAATTCATGGCAGTCAATATTCTGGAATGCTCAAGTTCAGATTGCAACTTGCTGCCCTGTGGTCACTCCTAGGCAGACATTAGAGTGGAGAATTAGGACAGGTAAGGTTTACAAATTTCAGTATTTTTAGTGTAGAGCTGAAGCCACAGAATGTGCCAGTATGTTTTCTATAGGGAAGGACCAAAGGAAAAGGTTTCAACAGTGCAAAAAACATGGGAAAAAAAAAGAGAGATATTTTTATTATTCTAAAGGAAGGCAAAGTCTCTGTGCAAGCTTGTGGCTGTGCAAACACCTATGCCACTGAAATGCAAAGCACCCCAGGTCATCTGTGCGACCTCAGGGCAGAACCAGAACTCCCTGCCCATTTGGAGAACCCACACCAAAAAAAAAGCTGGGTTTCTGACAGAAAGCAGACATGAAACACGAGAGGAAAGCATTTTTACACGTCGCCTTGAGCTAACACCAGAACCTCTAACGTCTTATGCAATTGAGGAGCAGGCATCTTTCCGAAGGCAACGTCCCCAGCCTCTGCAGGGCCAGCAGCAGGCTCGCTGCGCTGTGCCGGGGTGACCGCAGCGGGAACACGAGATGACCTCCTTCGTACCCCAGTAAGGAGAAGGCAGGGACGACACCAGGCCGTTACTGCAGGGCCCGACATAGAACCCCACGTCCCCAGACTGGAAGAAGGTCACCTCGGCGCTGCCTTCGTGGGGGGCTGCGGGGGAGCTCTAACCCAGGGCTAGGCCCGTTCCCCACCGGCTGCCAAGAAAACCTTCGAGTCACCCCCCAGGGCCTGCCGCGGCGGAGCGCGAGATGAGAGGAAAACGGGAGAGGAAGACGGAGAGAGTGAGGCATAGGGAGAGGAGGGAGTAAGACAGAAACAGGAGAGTGAGAGATAGAGGAAAAGCCGGCGCCATTTCACAGCCACCCCAGCGGGAGGGCACAGATCACCCTCCATCCCACCCCATCCTCTGCCTAAAGGGAGTACTTATCGGCTCAGGAGAGCGGTACCGACCATGGCTGAAACGAGCGGTCCGTCCGGCAGCCCCGAGGTCACCTCTATAGTACAGCGCAACCGGAGCCGCGACGGCGCTGAGACACGGGGGAGGGGAGGGGCGCAGAGGGCGGGCCCCGCACTGCCTCCTGGGGGCTGTAGTCACGGCTCCCGCCCCCTCCGCGGCCCTGTGTCTGGCGGAAAACTACAGCTCCCAGCGTGCCTAGAGGCCACAAGCGCCTCGCCCCCGGCAGCCATTGGCGCTCACGGCAGCTGTTGTCCGCCCCCTCCCCATTCATTTGAAGCGGTTTCGGCAGCAGCTCTGCTGACAATCGCTAGAGGGCGGCTGCCGCCACCGCGCATGCGCTCCTTGGGGATTGCGGGCCGGGGATCCTCGCGGGCTCTCCGCCGCGCGTATGGGCGGGGTGTTGCTCGCCTCCCGCGGCTGAGCGGGCGGGGACGCGCGTGAGCTGCCGGCCGGCGACGGTGAGTGCCGCGGCGCTGCTCGCGCGTGCGCACGTGGCCCTGCTTCAGCGGTTGCTAGGTGACGGCGG
Organism: Tricholaema leucomelas; assembly: GCA_013400475.1. Lineage (NCBI taxonomy): Eukaryota > Metazoa > Chordata > Aves > Piciformes > Lybiidae > Tricholaema lacrymosa > Tricholaema leucomelas. The sequence goes on from WAAF01016222.1 coordinate 519,219, forward strand.
CGGCGCGGAGAGGCGCGGGTGGGCGAGCTTTTGAACGCGGGCGGCGGGAGCGCTCTCTGTCCCCCGACGTCTTCCCGTTTTCCTCCCCACCTCGTCTGCTCGGAGCCCCTGGTGGGTTCGGCTCGTGCCCTTCTGTAGGGTGGGGAAGCGGGAGGTCGGGTCGGAGCGGTACCGCTAGGCCCTCTCTCCTCCGCCCGCCCCCGCGGCGGTGCGTGGCCCTCGTGCCGCTCCCGTCCCCTCGGTGTGGCGGGCTGGAGTGGGGCGGTGTGCGCAGGGTGGGAGGCTCGGGAGCGGTGAGGGCGGTCACAGCATTCCCTTGGCCTTCCCCGCACCGCAGCCTCTTTGTCCTCGGGCCCGGCCTCCTCTGGGAAGTTGCTTACGAGCGTCCCAGGAGCGCGGGGCCTCTGCCCTGGGGCTGCGCTGTTGCCTTCGGGCTGGCTGCGCTCCGTCCCTCTGCTCTCTCCTTGCTGCCCCTGGCACCTTGCTTTCGGCCTTTGAGGAGAAGCTGCCCAGCTATAGCTGCCCGTTACCGACTTCTGCCAGCTTGCGCTCGGCCGTTTCCGCATTGACTGGGCGAAGCTGAGAGCTTTGTGCTGTTGCTCGTTGAAGCAGCGTGACTGAGCCGGTTGTCTGCCGTACAAAAATAAACCCCTTCCTTTAGTCATATTTTGGGTTGTTGACCCTGGACTCTGTGGAGCAGATGTTGGCATAAATACATCAGCAACGCCCATGGGTTCTGTGGTGGCTACAGAAGAGGCTTGCGAGGCACAGGTGGTTATTTTTATCCTGAGATCTGGGCAGAGTTCCCTACTAAACAAATTCTGACATTTCATAGAATCGTTTGGTTTGGAAAAGCCCACTGAGACCATCCAGTCCAACCATTCCTTAACTCTACCAGAGCTGCAGCTGAACCATGACCCTCAGCACTATGTCTTTGCTTCGCTGAGACATCTCCAGGGATGGGGAAGGCTTGAGTGAAGTCTCACTTGTCCATATATTCTTCTGCAGCATCAGTTTAAATTCTTACTCTAGTGCTTACAGTCCATTGTTTTCTTTTCAAAGCAATCTAAGCTGTGTGTATGCTTAGGCACCTTCTTTGGTCCTCAGAAATAAGAAGTGACTCCTTTAAGAGCTTTTAAATGTCAATATTTCTGCTTCTCATAGAATCACAGAACTGCTCAGGCTGGAAGAGACCTCAGAGATCATCTACTCCAACCCTCTGCCATGCCCAGGAACACCTCTCAACTAGCCCAGGTTACTCGAGGCCCCATCCAGTCTGGCCTTGCATATATCCAGGCAGGAGGCATCCACAACCTCTCTGGACAAATCCACTCCAGAATCTTGCCACCCTCCTGGTGAAGAATGTCTTCCTTGGATCCAGTCTAAACCTCTTCTTCAATTTAAAACCATTTCCCCTTGCCCTGTCAGTGGACACTCTTGTAAAAAGTCTCTCTGCAGGCTTCCTGCAGGATCTCTTCAGGTACTGGCAGGCAGCTCTGAGGTCTCCCTAGAACCTTCTCTTCTCCAGGCTGCACCCCCCCAGCTCCCTCAACCTGTTGCTCACAGCAGAGCTGCTTCAGCCCTTGGAGCATCATTGTGGCTTCCTCTGGATTTGTTCCAACAGATCTATGCCCCTCTTTTGGGAGGTAAAGTGTTCTCATTTTAGGGAGCCTTGTTGCTGATAGTGTTCATGCCATGACTAAACTTCCTGTGGCTTGAACAAGTCTTTAGCTGAATATCTGTCAGCCTCTGAAGTATGAAACTGCAGTGTCAGAGTTGCAAAGGTACGGTCACATTTCATCCTAAATGTCAGAGTGTGCTGGTTTAGATGAGTTAGGAACTGTACATTTTTCACGTGAATTCAGATTGTACCCAAGTTTGCCTTCAAGGGATGAATTTGCAAGGCAAAGAGCTGCAAGCAGAGCTGTGGTCTGGCTTGCTGTGGGTTGCAGAGAAGGAGAAGGGAGCTTATTTTCCAGCCTGATTATTCTAGAGTGTTGTAAGGTCATTTCCCTATCCCTGGAGGTGTTTGAGGTGAAGCTTGACAGGGCTCTGGGCAACCTGCTCTAGTGGAGGATATCTCTGCTGAGTTCAGGGGGCTGGACTGGATGAGCTTTGGAGGTCCCTTCCAGCCCATACCCTTCTGTGATTCTGTGACTCTAACCTGTTTTTGTTTTTTTTTTTTTCTTTTTTGCACCTGGATGTTGTACAGACTTAATTAATGCTAATTAAGATTTAAGTGTACACAGAAGCTGAGGTGGACTCACATCAGGTAATTCCCACTCAGTGTAACAGATTCAGTTTTGATTGATTCCATATCAGTGTTCAGCTGGATCAATCTTAGCATGCTGTAAAGTGATTTGTGTGTGTCAGCAGAGCAGAGGAGATCAGGTTAGTGGATTTCAGTTCAGCTAATTGAACTTCTTGTGGCAGGCAAGGCTCCATTTTCATTCTTGGTCCTTTTTTTTTTTTTTTTTTTTTTTCTCAAGCTTGTGTCCCTTGAATTAATTGTTGAAGATAAGTACCTGGTGCTGGAAGTGTTTTGTGATGGTGCACAGACATGTGTAAATGCTTCTCTTTGTCAGAGCCATACAAGGCAGCTTCTTTTAACTCTGTTCCCACTGCTTGTCCAAGGTACTTGCATTGCTTCAAGACTCTGCTGAATTAACTGAAGACACCTTAAAGTTTTGCCTTTTATGGATGATGTGGTGTAATGTTTAAAGTTAACAAAACTTAACCATTCTACTGAAGTTTTGTCTCTACTTGCTGAGCTTTAATACCTTCCAAGCACTATTTAAGTGCTATAGTATTGTCCTGCTCTGGCAGAGGGGTTGGACTCAACGATCTCCTTGAGTCATTCCAACCTCTAACATCCTGTGATCCTGTGAACCAAAGACAAATCTGAAACTCAAGAGTAAAAAAGTGTGAAGTAGGTATGGAGTAATAAACAGTGCTGGGACACCGCGAAGCTCTCAGAGCATGGCTGAAGGATTCCAAGCCTTGCATGGTTTATAGCACAGATAGCTAATACATAGTCATGCTGTCCCCTAAAACAGGCAGGTTGAAGCTAATGGTTTCTCAGAACTCATTTGCATTTAGTTCCTCTCATTTGGGCATGCCTGATTACCTTTGGTGGTGGGCTTTAGAGGTCTTTGGGATGAAGAGCTGAAGTCTCCCTTGCGGTTGCACTTCTTACCCCATTCTTTTGAGCATGGCCTGTTAGTTGTTTTTTACCCCCTTCAGCTTCTATCTGCAGGAATAAGCTTCATTATCTATGCATTGCCCTTGACAAACATTCCCTAGATTCTCCTTCGGAAAAATACTGTCTTATTGTTGCAAGGGTGACCTCATCGCTGTCTACAGCTGCCTGAAGAGGTTGTAGCCAGGTGGGGTTGGTCTCTTCTCCCAGGCAACCAGCAACAGAACAAGGGGACACAGCCTCAAGTTGTGCCAGGGAAGGTCTAGGCTGGATGTTAGGAGGAAGTTGTTGGCAGAGAGAGTGATTGGCATTGGAATGGGCTGCCCAGGGAAGTGGTGGAGTCGCCTTCCCTGGAGGTGTTGAAGCAAAGCCTGGATGAGGCACTTAGTGCCGTGGTCTAGTTGATTGGATAGGGCTGGGTGATAGGTTGGACTGGATGATCTTGGAGGTCTCTTCCAACCTGGTTGATTCTATGATCCAACAAGCAAATCAAAAACCAAAGAGCAAGGAAATTCCTTTTGCCTTGTTCTTGAGATGCACTTTGCAGCTGCTGCACTCCAAAGGCAGGGAATTACTTGGTGTAATTAAACAACACACTCCCTGCTGGAGATGCTTCGAGTGTTATCAAGTATTCTTTTTTAAGGGAACTCGTGGTTTTAAGGGGTAGGCTGCCAGAGTTCTCTCTTTAATTAATGTTAGTGAAATAATCATTCTAAAGCCTGCTCACTCACTGTAAACTGAATTGCTCTCTGTTACCAGCTGGCTGCTGCCTTCAACTGTGTGCTGGACAGGATTTGCTTTTTTCTTCAGTGCCACCAAACTGATGAATTCCTTGGGTAAGTTTTTACACTTCATTTTCAGGAAGTTCTCTTGTTATCCTGTCCAGTCTTTCTTCTGTCTCCTGCATTTTGTGTGCAATTTTTAATCCAAAACCAGCTTTGTGGGAAATAACCTAAGAAAATGTTTAAGTGTGTCAGAAAGGCTGTTTTTAGCCCTAGAAATATGAGTAGAATTGGAACAATTTTGGAAGTCTCTGCTGGGTTATGATCCAAAGGAACACCGCTACTGCTAATAAAGAATCACAGAACAGCTTGGGCTGGAGGAGACCTCAGAGATCATCTACTCCAACCCCCTGCCATGCCCAGGGACACCTCTCAACAAGCCCAGGTTACTCGAGGCCCCATCCAGTCTGGCCTTGCATATCTCCAGGCAGGAGGCATCCACAACCCCTCTGGACAAATCCACTCCAGAGTCTTGCCACCTTCCTGGTGAAGAATGTCTTCCTTGGATCCAGTCTAAACCTGTTCTTCAATTTAAATCCATTTCCCTTTGCCCTGTCAGTGGACACTCTTGTAAAATGTCCCTCTCCAGCTTTCCTTCAGGTACTGGCAGGCAGCTCTGAGGTCCCCCTAGAGCCTTTTCCTCTCCAGGCTGCACACCCTCAGCTCTCTCAGCCTGTGCTTTTTTCTTAGCCTTGACATAAATCTGCCCTTCTGTTGCTTGAGCAGACACTGGGTGACAGCAGTGCCTGAGTTTTCTGCTCAGTAATGTCACTGCGTAAAGGGACTTGGCTGTGACACCTAACTCGTGAATGAAGTAGATCCTGCTTACCATGCTACATAGAGATGAGGCCACACCTGGAGTGCTGGGTTCACTTTTGGGGCCCTCACTCCCAGAAGGACATTGAGGGAATGGAGCAGGTCCGGAGAAGGGCAAGGAAGCTGAGGAAGGGTCTGGAGAAGAGGGCTGGGGAGGAGCAGCTGAGGGAGCTGAGGGTGTTCAGTGTGGAGAAGAAGAGGCTGAGGGCAGAGCTCAATGCTCTTTACAGCTCCCTGAGAGGAGGCTGGGGCCAGGTTGAGGCTGGGCTCTGCTCCCTAGGAACAAGAGACAGGAGGAGATTAAATGGCCTCAAGTTGCCCCAGGGGAGGTTTAGGTTGGAGGTCAGAAGAAATTTCTTGGCTGAAAGGGTTCTCAAAGCCTGGCAGTGGCTGCCCAGGGAGGTGGTTGAATGCTCATGGCTGGAGGTGTTTGAAAGAGACAGAGCTGTGGTGCTGAGGGCCATGGCATAGCCCCAGCCCTGGCAGAGTTAGAGACTGGGTGGGCTGGATGACCTCAAAGGGCCTTTCCAACCCAAATGATTCAGTGGTTCATTCTCTGGTGCGAGGGTTGGATGTAAATGGATAAAAGCCTTTCAGCTGCTCTGAGTCCTATCAAAGAGGTGTTGCTCTGCCCATGCAGTGCAACCTGCACTTCCAGTAAAGGCAAGCTCCTGTACCTTTGTTCCATGCCAGGCAATCCCATTGCTTTCCACCTTGCCCACTGTCTGCAGTGGGAGCAGTCAAGCTCTGCTAGGCAGTGGCCTGTTCTAGTCTCAGTCAAGCTCTGCTAGGCAGTGGCCTGGTTTAGTCTTAGTCAAGCTCTGCTAGGCAGTGGCCTGTTCTAGTCTCAGCTGACACACAGGCTCTGGCCTGGCCATGTTAGTCAGGGGAGCTGCAAAGGCACCGCAGTGAAATTGTGGAGCTGTGTCTGTCTCCAGGTGGTGTTGAGTTTGTGCTTGAAGGCTGTAGAAATTAATTTTGCTAAAGCAAGAAACAACAGGACATTACAGCCGCTGTGCCAGCTCTAGATGTGTGCTGTGCCAGTTGTTTTTTCTTGCTGCTCAGCATTATTCAGTAATCTTTAACCCAAATTGCAGGAAATAGTTGAAATTCCATTCTAACAATATCCAGCAGAGAATATTAAAAGAGCATTACATTTCAAATGCCTGAGGGAAAATGTTCTCTTGCAAGCACTGTGGATATTTGGATCTTGCTACTCTTGTGCAGCATAATAGTCTGATATTATGCTTTCCTTGGTCTAAAATGAAAGCCCAATTTTAATTCCATCTCCCAAAACTTGGCATACTGCAGTGCAAAAATAATTTATTTGAATGCTGTTGTTTTAATACATTGCAACTTAACTGCAAGACTTCCTCAAAGAAGGTTCCCACTATGGCTTTCTGTAATCTGACTCTTTCATTAAAACTTCAGATGTGCTCCTGAGGACTTAGCTGGCTGCTTTCATTGCTAATTTACAAGGCAGCAGATTCCCAGAGTTACCCCAGAGGTTTTCCTCCTTATATGCAATTTTTCTCTTACAAGACCAAATTTTAGCATTATCTTTGTCAGTCTCTAACCCAGCCCAGCAGAGCTTGGACACTGCTAAGAGGGCAGGTCGGGTACAGATACACACTGGGCTTCAAGACACTCACCCCACGCTAACCTGGCAATTTTGGCAAAGCCATCAAGTAGTGATCTAGGGTAGGGTGTCCGTGCCCACAGCAGGGGGGTTGGAACTAGATGATCCTTGTGGTCCCTTCCAACTCTGACTGATTCTGTGATTCTAAAAAGTGCTGATCAAACCTTGGTGTTTTTGTAACCTCTGGGTGCCATGTTGGAGAGCAAAGCCCAAAGCCATTGCAGTAGGGACCCCCCCCAGCTGACAAAATGCTGGAGAAAGAGAGCAGAAGTGTGTTTCTAGGAGGCTTAGAACATCCCTAGCATGAAGATGTTTCTTGCAGTAGAGTCAAGTGTCTCAGGCTTTGGCAGAGCAAGCTCAAGTGCTGTGTTCCTGTTGGAAAAAGGATTAAGAGCCTTTAGAAAAGGAGCTGAGGAACTTCCCATTTGTGGTGACTTTTCCAGTTTGTGCTTTGGACTGATGGAGACAGAGCAGTGAACAGGAAAATGGGGATGCTGTGGTACTTCACACCTGCTCCCAGTTTCACAAGAAACAGCTTTTCTAACAAGAGTTAGCCCTCTGCCTGTGGCTGGCCTGACAAATCACAAAGACTGGAAGTGTGATTTAAAGGCTTAAAACCGGCAGAGTCTGGAACACCAGCATACTGCAGAGGGATGCTCAATGGCTCCAGCTGGAGAGAAGTGACAAATGGTGGCCGTCAGGGGTCTGTGCTGGGACCTGTGCTGGTTAATATTCTTATCACTGCTATAGGCAGCAGTTGAGGCTCCATCAGCAGTGTGCAGGTGGCACCAAGATGAGTGGGGCTGTCCATATGCCAGAGGGGCAGGATGGCATCCAGGGCGACCTGGACAGGCTGGAGATGTGGCACAGGTGACCCTCCTGAGGTTCAACAGCAGCAAGTGCAGGATCCTGCATCTGGGCTGGAACAATCCTTACTGTGAATTCAGGCTGGGGGAGGAGAAGATAGAAAGCAGCCCTGAGGAACAGGATTTGAGGGTGCTGGTAGGGGAGAAGATGACCAGGCAGTGCGAGCTTGCAGCACAGGAGGCCAGTAGCAGCCTGGGCTGCACCCAAAGCAGTGTCCATTCCAGTGTTGATTTTGTGTGGTTTTGTTAGCTCAAGGCCATCTGTGCCAGGATTTCGTTATCTTGTGCTTTAAGCTGTTATTTCCTCTGGGCTGTCACAGGCTTTGTGGGTGTAAGTTTGGGCCCTGTACCTAATGTTGCCTATTTGAAAGAGGTTTCAGTCACTATTAAAAAACCTGCATTTTTATTAAGTGAAATAAAAATCCCTGTTTAGCTGGAATAATTGCAGCTTTTTCTTTGAAGCTTTTTGGCCATCTCCATTTTTGCCTGTTAGAGAATGCATCAAGTTAGAAGGGATCCTCAAAGCTCATCTTGTCCAACCCCCCTGCACTCAGCAGGGACACCTCCAGCTAGAGCAGGCTGCACAGGGACACAGCAAGGCTGAGCTTGAATGTCTGCAGGGACAGGGCCTCAAGCACAGCCCTGGGCAGCCTGTGCCAGTGTCTCACCACTCTCCTGCACAACTTCCTCCTGATGTCCAACCTAACTCTGCCTTGGTCCAGTCTCAATCCCTCGTCATATCTCCACAAGCCTTTCTAAACAATCTTCTGGTAGGTGCTCTTCAGATATTGAAATGCTGTCAGCAAGATCTTTTTTAGCTTCAGAAACTATAAATTGAAGGCAAGGAAATGGTTTGAGATTAGGTGAATAATTCTCTTAAGGACTGGGAAACAGAACCTGAGGAATCAAAATTCTTGTGATGCATGAGTATCAGGATACAGTTCCTAAATGGTGAAGTTGTCATTAGCTTGGATCACAGAATCCTAGAATGGCTTAGGGTGCAAGGGATCTTAAAGAGCACAGACTCACAGAACACATCCTGTTGGCAGAGCCCTCCAAGCTCATCCAGCCCCACCCTTCACCCAGCACTGCAGGCTCAGCACTAAACCATGTCCCTCAGCACCAGCTCCACAGGCTGCTGCAACACCCCCAGGAATGGGACTCCAGCACTGCCCTGGGCAGACCATTCCAAAGTTTGGGAACTCTTCCAAGGCAGTAATATTTCCTAGCATCCAGCCTGAGCCTCCCCTGGGGCAGCTTGGAACCATTTGCTCTGCTCCTGTCCCTTGGCACCAAGGAGCAGAGGCTGCCCCCTCTTCGCTCCAACCTCCCTGCAGGCAGCTGCAGAGAGCAATGAGCTCTGCCCTCAGCCTCCTCTTCTGCAGCCTGCACACCCCCAGCTCCCTCAGCCTCTCCTCACAGCCCAGCTGCTCCAGGCCCTTCTGCAGCCTCGCTGCCCTGCTCTGGACAGGCTCCAGCCCCTCAGTGTCCTTCCTGCAGTGCGTGGCCCAGAGCTGAACACAGCACTCGAGCTGTGGCCTCCCCAGTGCTGATCCCAGGGGGATGGGCACCTCCTGTCCCTGCTGCCCACCCTGCTTCTAACCCTAGCCAGGCTGCCCTTGGCTTTCTTGGCCACCTGGGCACTGCTGGCTCGTATTTAATGCCTTTGTGGGTGCAGTTTGTGTGTGTTGTGGCAGGGGCGCAGGTTGAGGAGCAGGTCTGAAGTGCTGTGTCGCTGCTGCCACCTTGGCTTGGTCTGGTTGCCGCCCTCCGGGCAGCACTCCTGTGCCGCTCTGCTGCCTGTCCTCACACGCTGCTGCGCTGCTTGGTCGGAGGCCCAGGCTGGTGTTGCCCCCAGCACAGATGCTGTATGCGTTTGCATTTCTGGAACGCTGGCAGAGTTTCCCATTTGCTTTTATCTCCTCCACAGAAGAAGCATCTGTTTGCTAGCTCTATCTCCTCTGCAGATCAACAGAGATGGCTGGTTACAGGCTGCAATAAATTAACTTGTCGACTTTTGCCATATTTTCATGTTTCCCTTCTGTACCTGAGCCACACTGAAGATTTATTGAAGGCTTTAAAAGTTAATCCGAGGTGTAAATGGTTGGGAACAAAAGCTTTGCTTTTGTTCCCCCTTTGTTAACCAGCTCTTATTTCTAAAAGCCTGCACCATAACATCTCTTTCTAAAAGGAGCTTTTAAGTTCTAATTGGGGAAGGCATTTTCTAGTGATTTATTAGACTGCTGGCTCTGTGCAAAATTGACAGTGTGTCGTCATGACATGAAAAGCTTTTGGCATCTCTGCTTGCCTGAGCCGGGAAAGTCAGAGAATTTGAAAATACACCTCTTTGTGAAGGTAGAAAATACAACCTTGGGCACGTTGTGTTCTTTACAGCATCCCCACATACCTCCCCAAGTGCATTAGAGAATCACAGAATGAGAGGTGCTGGAAGGGACCCTCAGAGATCACCCAATCCAACCCCCCTGCCAGAGCAGGGTCACCCAAGGCAGGTCACACAGGAACACATCCAGCTGGGGTTGGAAAGGCAGGACGATGAGACTCCACGACCTCTCTGGGCAGCCTGCTCCAGGCCTCCAGCACCCTCACACCAAGGAACTTTCTCTTCAGCTTTAGGTGGAACCTCCTGGGTTCCATCTTGGACCTTTAGTTCCTTCTGTCACTGGGCACCACCAAACAGAGCCTGGCACCTTCATCTGACACCCACCCCTCAGGTATTGATAGACACTGATCAGATCCCCTCTCAGCCTTCTGTCCAGACTAACCAGCCCCAGGGCTCTCAGTGTTTCTTCACAGCAGAGGTGTTCCAGTCCTTTCAGCATCTTCTTAGCTCTCTGTTGGACTCTCTCCAGCAGGTCCCTGTCTCTTGAGTTGGGGAGCCCCAAACTGGACACAATATTCCAGTCGTGGTCTCAGCACTGAGTGGCTGGGCGAGATTTACCTGTTTGGATTGTGAACCAGCAGCAGCTGCATACCTCTCACTTCCTCTCTGGGCAGTGTGCAACATACAGCAACAATCTAGCTCTTAGCTCTCTCTTTTGATGTCCTGCCCAGAAGTAAGCCTCTTCATGTGGCAGTGGCTTTGGGTGGAAACAGTACCAAAAGAAAACTTTAGCTAAATATACCCTTGAGTTTGCCCTGCACACAGTGCTGTGTGTCTTGATATGCAGGAGGCAGAATGTGATGGATTTATACCAACTGTTTGCACAAGAACAAGACCCTCATTTTCTATCCTCTCTGAAATTTCTCCTTTGGTGCTCTCCAGACTGTGCTGGCCTCTTCAGAAGGGAGCTGCTCTTTCTCTTGGTTCTGGACTGTTGGATAGACAGGAGGCATTCATTTTGGCGTCATGGAATCATACAGAATGACAGTGGTAGGGGTTGAAGGAACCTCTGGAGAGCACCCAGTTCAACCCTTCTGCCTGAGCAGGCTCATCCAGAGTCAATCACACAGGGACATGTCCAGGTGGGTCTGGGAGACCTCCAGAGATGGAGATTCCACACCCTCTCTGGGCAGCCTGTCACAGTGCTTTGCCACCATCACAGACAAGAAGTTTTCCCTTATGTTCCTGTGGCATCTCCTGGGTTCCAGTTTGTGTCCAGTGGTGTCCTGTCCCTGGGCACCACTGATCAGAATCTGGCTGCATCCTTCTCACCCTTCAGCTATTGCTCAGCGTTGCTGAGATGCCCCTCAGGCTGCTCTTCCCGAGGCTGAACAGCCCCAGGTGATGTTCAGTGCCTTCAGCAGCTCAGGAGCTCTCTGCTGGACTCTCCCAGCAGTGCTGGGGAGCCTAGAACGGGACACAGTGCTCCAGTTGAGGCCTTAGCATGGCAGAGTAGAGGTGGCGGAGAACCTGCTTTGACCTGCTGGAGAGAAAATTGTGCTTGGTAGAAGACAGTGACTATGGCATGTGTGTGCTTCTTGTGGCTGCTGCAGTAGCTCAGGGCAGACTCAGAGACACAGAGACTGGCATGTCTCTGGACAATAACTGCCATCATCTTTCCATTTGTGGTGAGGTGTGAGTGATGCCTGACATGCATTCTTTCATGGCATCAGACAATCAGTTGGGTTGGAAAAGACCTTTAAGATCAAGTCCAGCCATCAGCCCAACACCACTGTGGCCATTCAGCCATGTCCCCAAGTCCCATAGATCTCCAGGGATGATGACTCCACCACCTCCTTGGGCAGCCTGTTCCAATCCTTGACCACTCTTGCAGTAAAGAAATTACTCCTAATGTCTGCCAGACCAAGTCCAGCTCAGTAACTCATCCATCCATCCATCCTTTCAGCTCTGAAAGCTACCACAGATTGCAGCAAGATTAAAACCACTCAAAGGCTGCCCTGCCTTAGCACAGAATGGTAGGGGTTGGAAGTGACCTCCAGAGATCATCCTTTTCGAGGTGTTCACATTAAGCATAAGAGGGCTTTGTCTCAGGTGAATAGGGCTGCATGCTGGAAGGTGCTCAGCAGCAGCAGATGTGATGGCAGCAATGGAGCACAGATTCTGTGTGGAGCTGCATGCTGGAAGGTGCTCAGCAGCAGAAACTCAGACCACGTTAGTTTTACAAGTCAAATTTAATTTCTCTTGAAGGATAAACCATTTTCAGGAAAGTCAGCTGCTGCCCCTTTGGTCGAATGTCTTTGGTCTGAGGGCTCAGAGAAAAATCCAAGGACATTTTTTCAGAGGTTCAAGGGAGTATAAAATGATTTTAAAACCCCCAAACAACAACAGTCTCATTCCTGTTTCCTTCTTTTCCTATGGCACTTTGTTCCACAGACAATTTGCTTTATGTCTTTTCCGATTTTAATAGCTTTCAAGATAATTTAGGTGTTTAAGGCCAGGCTGGATCTAGGGTAGGGTATCCCTGCCAATGGCAGGGGTGTTGGAACTAGATGATCCTTGTGGTCCCTTCCAACCCTGACTGATTCTATGATTCTATGATAATTTTGTTGCTGCTTGGTTTCGGTTAAGTGGTGAAAGACCCTGAAATTCTACCGAAAATCAGAGAGGGCCTTTCCATGGGAGACTTCTTAAGAGATTTTCTGAGAGGACAGATAGGGTCTCTTCTCCTGTTCCCTCCCTACCCCTCTGCCTTCTCTTTCCTCCCAAATAGGACTTTCTTTCTGGCCATTGGCAGATTTTCTCCCCTTCCTTCACCATGTGAATATGATTGCGTGTCTCTGGCTTTGATTTAAGGGATCCCCAGGCAAGGGGTAGGTCAGCCCTGAGGAGGGTTGTTGCTCCCTGGGAATGGATTTGGAAGTTTGCCTATTTTCTCAAGGTAATTTTTGTCTTTTAAAGGCAGTCTAATTTTTCCTCTGGGCAGTTTTCCCATTTCACCCCTAATATCTCCTAATTTTCCTTGCCTGCTTGAATTTCTGGAGCTCTTCTTGTGTTTTCTTTGTGGGTGGTGTTTAGTGGCTTTTGTCTTGGAATTTGTCTTGAATTCAGACACCTTTGCAGAGAGCTGAATGATTATTTGTTCTTCTAGGGGTAGGATTGGCAGCCTGAGGTTCTCTGCTGCAATTATTTTTTTACTTGTCCTATATGCTGGAGTCCTATACTTGTCCTAATTTGTCCTACAAAATGGAGCAGGTCCAGAGGAGGCCACAAAAATGCTCAGGGGCTGGAGCAGCTCTGCTATAGGCACAAACTGAGGGAGCTGGCGGTGTTCAGCCTGCAGAAGAGAAGGCTCCAGGCAGACCTAAGAGCAGCCTGCCAGGACCTGAAGGGGCTACAAGAGGGCTGCAGAGGGACTGTTGCCAAAGGCCTGCAGGGACAGGATGAGGGCAATGGCTGCAAACTAGAGCAGAGTAGATTGAGATTGGCTGTGAGGATCAAGTTCTGCAGCAGGAGGCTGCTGGAACCCTGCAACAGGTTGCCCAGGGAGGTGTTTGGGGCCCATGGCTGGAGATATTGAAGGTGAGGTTGGAGAGGGTTGTGGGTAGCCTGCTCTAGTGGAGGATGTCCCTGCTGAGTGCAGGGGGTTGGACTGGATGAGCTTTGGAGGTGCCTTCCAGCCCAGCCCCTTCTGTGATTCTGTGAGTAGGTGTTTGTGCTGGTGGTCAGCTGTGTCTGTGCCTCTTCTGCGTGTTCTCTAGGTTTGGTGGACTTGAGCTGAGTCTGGTGGTGGTGGTGCAGGCTGAGATTCCAGCTTACCTGCTTTGGGAACTATCCAGAGTTTTTAAAAAAAGTGGTTTTAGGACTTCTTGTGTTTGAAAGTAGAAAAAATGGTTCTTACCTTGTCATGGGCACTGTGATCTTCTCCTTCAGGTTCCTGTTAGCAGTTAGCCTGAGTTACCCCCTGCCTGGCTCTGGGAGGCTGGGATGAAGCAACCAAGCCCTAGTGATGGCTGATGTGGAAGCACACAGGTGTATGAGAGTATTCTGATGCATTTTAGGCTAATTTATTTTTTCAGCCCACAAAAGGTTTCCTACATAGACTAGCAAGAGGTTCCCTGAAGTACTGGTGGTTGAATTTTTTTTCCCAATGGCACATGGACTCAAGTGAAACAAAACCAGAGACCTGGAGGAGAAAAATGAATTTCCAGTATATTGGACATTTTAATCTGTTTTCCAAGAGATGTATTTAGAATATTCTGCTCTCCATGCTGGTCTTCACAATCTGCTCCCTCTATTCTGCACATGGTTAGTAAGAAAAAAGGAAAAGCTGAACTTTCTGGAGAGGGAACCAGGTTGAACTGGCTGGAGGCAAGAAGAGACATTTGCACTGGGGATGTGTTTGCTGGCTTGGGACCACATCCTGGAAGCTCCTAGTACCCACGTGTTTGCTGGCATGTGCCAGGAGCCTGCTTTAGCAAACAATAATATAATAAAGCTTCCTTATGTTGCCTTTCACTTAAGGTAAGCTTCAGTGACCTTTCTGTTCCTCCTCTCATGGGGATGGCAACAACATTCACATCGGTGTTGTTCATCTCAGTGGCTGCTGCAGATTATCCCAATGCAGTCAAAGTTGCCTTTCTGGTGTGAACATTTTCTCCTTGAACTGCACAAAAGTCAGCCTTTATTGTGGCTTAGAGCCAGAAAGGAACAAACTAAGGTGGCTTTGCAGAGGTTGTGATGCAAGGCCAGCTGAATCACTTGGTGACCAGATGAAATGTCATGGCTTCAGTGACGGGACCATTAAGAAGAGCGCTGCTGGAGCAGTTTGAAATTGAATCTCTTATCTCTTTGTTCTCTTTGGGCAAATAGTGAGCTTGACAGATTTGAAAATGGGGATTTCACCCCACAGCTTTGGTTTTGTATCAGAATGAAAGCAGGCAGGAGAATAGGTGCTGCTTGGCCTGGTTGAAGAGGGAGGCCCGCAGCAGTTAGCAGTGTGACCAGGTGCTTCAAGGCTTAGTCTGACACCAAGCAGCAATGTGCAGCCTTGCTTCTTTTTGCATGTAATAGGGTCAACATTGGGATCCATCATCCCTTTGATCTTTACATAAAGCAGATGAAAATGCATAAATTGCTTCTAATCAGAGATGAATTAAAGGAAAATAGCTTCCCGGAGGACAAAGCACCCCAGGCACCCATCAACAGCCTTACCAAATGACAGGCCTGGAGGAGACTTCAAAGCTGCAAACACAACTGCCAATGAAATCCACCAAGAACCCAGATGCCACTTACAAAGCAACAATGACTGTCACAGTTTGCCAGTGCCTAGAACTCTCTGAGGAGGAATGACAGGCACAGCCTACATGGAGTTGCTTTGGTGGCTGCTAAGGATCCTGTCCTTGTAGCAGAGTGGCAGAAGGCAAGGCTGGCTTCTGTAGTTGAGGCCACAGCTGTGTTCAGGCACCACCCTGGCAGCCTCTGTGCCAGGCAGGGTTTGGTCCATGTAGATAGCACATTGTTTTGAAGCTGGAGTGCATGCTTTCAGTGGAGGCAGGTGAGAGGCTGGGTGTAACTGCTTCCTCGGTTGCCAGCCCTGTGCCACTGCAGACACAAGCACAGCTGCCATGCCTCAGGCTGCAGCAGCAGGAGGAAATGGCCTGAAATGGCAGATTTGGATTTGGAGGTGAGGGAAGGTTGGAGACAACAGCTTTGACTGTGCACAGTTTTCTCATTGTGGAACAAAGAATACTGTTATCCATTCCACAGGCAGGGAATTCAAGGCCTTTGCTGGCCCAGGTGACTCACTGAAAGACTGTTTAGATACTGCCTCCAGCTCTGCTGTCCCCAGCAGAAAGAGGACACAGAGCTTCTGGAGTGAGGCCTGAGGAGGCCACAAAAATGAGCCAAGGGCTGGAGCAGCTCTGCTGTGAGCACAGGCTGAGGGAGCTGGGGGAGTGCAGCCTGGAGAGGAGAAGGCTCCAAGGGGACCTGAGTGCTGCCTGCCAGTGCCTGAAGGGATCCTGCAGGAAGGCTGCAGAGGGACTTCTGCTGAGGGTGTCTGGAGACAAGCCAAGGGGAAATGGTTTGGAGCTGAGGCAGAGCAGGGTTAGACTGGAGCTGAGGAAGTTCTTCAGTAGGAGGGTGGTGAGACTCTGGCACAGGTTGCCCAGGGAAGCTGTGGCTGCCTCCTCCCTGGAGGTGTTCAATGCCAGGTTTGGGCAGCTGAGTCTAGTTGAGAGGTGTCCCTGGGCATGGCGGCGAGGTTGGAGGAGATGAGCTCTGAGGTCTCTTCCGACCTGAGCCATTCTGTGATATTAATAGTTGAGTTGTTCCAAGACAGAGGTAACCCTAACATAAAAGTCTTCCTGTTTGGGAGAGGATACCAAAGCTATATTTAACCTTTTTAAGGACAGAGAATGACCCTAATTTTCTGGAGTATTAAAATAATGCTTTAAGTAAAGACTGGATTTGTTTTTATTGGATTAGGAAGAGGGTTGCCTGCCCCCAGCTGTCTGCTTTACTTAGGTCTGGTGTACAACATAACATTGATATCCAAGCCTAAAGAAATGCAAGAGTCAGTTAGACACAGGCAAAGAACAAGTGACATTGCCAAAGAAGTAGCTACATGTGGGATTGTTCCATGGGCTGAAGGATTGGCTGCAGGTGAGCATCATTCCTTGTTGTAAGAACAACTTTAGTTGCTGTAAGTGAAGTGTGTGAAGTGTTTGTCTGGGGCTGCTGGGGTTTGGAAAGGGAAAGCAAAAAAAACCCCAAAAGATTCTGCAGTTTGTGTAAGGATGAAGCTAGGAAAGAACTGCTGAGGGATTGTTTCTCTTACCATTTCTTAAGGTGTCCTCACATCCTGAAATTCCTGTTCTGTAGAGCTGACATTTTGTGTTCAGCTCTGGGCCCCACACTGCAGGAAGGACACTGAGGGGCTGGAGCCTGTCCAGAGCAGGGCAGCGAGGCTGCAGAAGGGCCTGGAGCAGCTGGGCTGTGAGTAGAGGCTGAGGGAGCTGGGGGTGTGCAGGCTGCAGAAGAGGAGGCTGAGGGCAGAGCTCATTGCTCTCTGCAGCTGCCTGCAGGGAGGTTGGAGCGAGGAGGGGGCAGCCTCTGCTCCTTAGTGCCAAGGGACAGGAGCAGAGCAAATGGTTCCAAGCTGCCCCAGGGGAGGCTCAGGCTGGATGCTAGGAAATATTACTCCCTTGGAAGAGTTCCCAAACTTTGGAATGGTCTGCCCAGGGCAGTGCTGGAGTCCCATTCCTGGGGGTGTTGCAGCAGCCTGTGGAGCTGGTGCTGAGGGACATGGTTTAGTGCTGAGCCTGCAGTGCTGGGTGGAGGGCTGGACTGGATGAGCTTGGAGGGCTCTGCCAACAGGATGTGTTCTGGGGTTCTGTGCAATTCTCTGATTCTGTGAAATTTGGTTTTGAGAAACTGGAGATTGCCTCTGTCTCATGAGACCTTTGAGCTCCACAGCTGGCTGCTCCTCTTCACTGAGTGCACTTGCCTTGCTCTTGGGCTGCTGACCAGTGCACATGAGCCAACGAGCAGAAATCGGCTCCTGGGAGAAGAGACTCAGCAGGGCTTGCTTCATGAAGGCTGATCCTGACTGATCCTATCAATGTCTGGGCTGACAGGGCATGAGATTGCAAGGGAGAGCAGGAAGTCTGCCTTTTTGTGTCAGGCGGGATGAGAACTACAAAGAGAGGAGAGAAAGTGAAGGCTGATACTAAAGAAAAGGAAACTCAAGTGTCATAAGTAAAAGGTGATGGCCACTTCCATGTTTGCCATACCCATGCCAAAGGGAAATCCCTGTTCACTGCGAGGGCAGTGAGTGCTGGAGTCCAGCAGGAATCTTTTCCATCTGTCCCATGTCAAATTGGTCCTGCTGGGCAACACAACAGCTTAGCAGGCTTTTGGCTTGGTTGGTTTTAAAGAAGGAGCTCATTTGCTCGAATCCCCTTTCTAAATGCAAGGCAAATGTCACTCTGTACTTCATGTTTGCTATGGTAATCTGCCTGGAGAGGAGGGATGATGTCTGCCTGAAGAAAGCAGCATGATGGATTTATCTGCCTAGAGAGAAAGGATGGTGTCTGCCTGTCTACATGATGGACTCCTCAACCTCTTTGCAAACTCTTCAGGCTCCCCTCCGGGTGGCAGTGTGCATTAATCAAGCAGTGCCAAGTGCTGCAGCTTCTGGACTGGGGCTGGCAGAGGCATTAGGTGCCTCAGGGATCTGAATCACAATCCAGGGCAGTTTACCTTGGGATGATTGTTGGGATTACTGCACTGCCTCTGCTTCGGGGACAACTCAGTTGCTTATGTAGCAGCTCCACAAATTATGGTTTGGCAAATGAAGAAAAAGCTGCAATTGGTGGTAGAGTGCCATTGGCACTGAGCTGTGCCTGGCATCTGTGCAGGCCTGTGAAATGCACCTTTCACAAGCAGCTGAGCCCCCCTGCCACAGCCTGAGAACCCCTCGGTCCCTTAGGAGAAGAGAAGCAGGTGGACAGCTGGACTAAAAGCATCTGTCTTAGGAGCTGGTGCCCTGACCTACAGCAATGTATCCTCTGTCTGCTCCCTCAGCCTTTCCTTTCAAAGCAGTGTAAACAGAGAATAAACAACTTAATGCCACGAGGTGCTGCAATCCTTAGCAACCCAGAGGTGGCTACTTCACCTTCTAGACACACTATTCTGCAACAGAGGCATTTGTTCTACCTGCATGGAAGTCAGTGGTTTGCAATGGGGATACTTCTGCTTGTAAAGGACACGGGGAAGGATCTACAGTTCTCAGAACCTTCAGCTCTCCTTAGGTAGCTTGTGTTGGACAGGATTCCTGGCTCTGTGCAGCTGCAGTTTGCATGCAGCCTGGGACAGCTGTCACCAGGGCTGAGCACTTGCTGAGGGATCCAGGCTCAGCTGTCCTGCTTGTTCATGGGTGGGAAGTGAGCAGTGGCAGTCTCGTGTGCAAGCCTTCATCTCAGCAGGTGTTCTGTGCAGTCCCTGCCATGCTGTGGCCTGCAGTGCCACACCTGGCACGTACCTTTGTCACCACCATCACCTGTGTTAGGAATTTGTCACCTCTGTGGGCATTCAGGCCATGCAGTTGGCCTTGTGCTGGCCTCCTTCGTGCCTAAATGTGTCTTTTGATTTCCAGCTAGCACTGCACACCTCACTCCTCTGGGCTGGGACTAAGCAGTGCAGTGAATACCCAAGGCCACACCTCGAGTACTGTGTTCAGTTCTGGGCTCCCTCAGTTCAAGAGAGATAGGGAACTGCTGGGGAGAGTCCAGTGGAGGGACACAGAGATGCTGAGGGGCCTGAAGTATCTCCGTTACAAGGAGAGGCTGAGATACTTCAAGCTGTTGAGCCTGGAGAAGAGCAGCTTGAGGGAAGATCTCATCAATGCCAATCAATAGCTAAAGGGTAAGGGGCAGCAAGATGCAGCTGTGCTCTTTTCAGTGTGCCCACTGACAGGACAAGGGACAACAGACACAAACTGGAACAAGAGAGAAGCTGAGATACTGGAATGTGTCCAGAGAAAGGTGACAAAGCTGGTGAGGGGCCTGGAACACAGCTCTATGAGGAGAGGCTGAGGGAGCTGGGGGTGTGCAGCCTGGAGAAGAGGAGGCTCAGGGCAGACCTCACTGCTCTCTACAACTACCTGAAGGGAGGCTGTAGCCAGCTGGAGTTGGTCTCTTCTCCCAGGCAACCAGTGACAGAACGAGAGGACACAGTCTCAAGTTGTGCCAGAGGAGGTCTAGGCTTGATATTAGGAAGAAGTTCTTCCTAGAGAGAGTGATTGGCATTGGAATGGGCTGCCCAGGGAGGTGGTGGAGTCACCGTCCCTGGAGATGTTCAAGAGAAGACTGGATGGGGCACTTAGTGCCATGGTCTGGTTGATTGGCTAAGGCTGGGTGATAGGTTGGATTGGATGATCTTGGAGGTCTCTTCCAACTTGGTTGATTCTATGATTCTAAGGAGGTCTCACTTAGACATCAAGAAAAACTTCTTTGCTGTGAGGTTGCTGGAGGCCTGGAGCATGCTGCCCAGAGATTATGGAGTGTCCTTCTCTGGAGACTTACCAAACCCATCTGGATGCATTCATGTGTGGCATGCCCTAGGTGAACCTACTTCAACAAAGTTTTCAGACTAGGTGGTCTTCAGAAGCCCCTTCTAAGCCCAACCATTCTGTAATTCTGTGAGTTTAGGTTTTTGGGTTTCCTGAAATTCCATTTTTATTCAGGAAGGACAAAAACATTTGTCACCATCCTTGGCTTGTTTACTCCTTTGCCTTGAGCAGTTGCTTGGTAACCTTCATTGCTCTGTCTCCAGCTTCCTTTTCTTCAGAACGAGAAAAAGAGGTGAAAAAGTTTCTGTTTAACTGCCTATAACTCAGTGCAAAATGTTAGGGGCTTGCCAATGTGCTGCTGCTGTCCTGGCTTCCTAGAGGAGCTAGCACAAGAAGGCTGTTTTGCTTTCCTACCCTATGGAGAACATGAGGCAGAGCAAGCAAGAATGGCTCCATTTGTGAGGAACATCTCCCTGTGAGAAGCCTTTGCTGTGGTGAGTCACCCCAGATGGCAGTCTGGCCTGTGAATGTAAACTAGTACTGCTTTTGTTTTTCCTTTGTGTGCCAGGCTGTGGCTTGTGGTTGTTCAGAAGCTCTTGGGCAATGACTGTGGTACTGCAATCCAGAGGGATAAACAGTGGGGGAAGAGGACTGTGTCTGAGTGAAAACCTGCTCTGCTCAGGTGCAGCTGCTGGGGAGTCAGGAGAGGACTTGGTGACACTGTCCACTCAACTTCTACTGCTCTGATGGGGAGACTGTGCCACTCACCTTCTTCCTTATCCTCTCCTCTCAAAACTCTTGTGTCCAACTGCCTGCAGATCTATCTCAGTGGCTCCTGTTGCCCTTTTCCTAAGTGTGTGTTGTGAAGAGACATCTCTCTAGCAGCCCTGCCAGCTGGCACAGCTCTTTCTTTGTCCTGTTTGCAGCGCTCCTGATGAGGGTTAAAACTGGTTCTACACTGGATATTTTCTTCACATGGCCTTACAAATGGTTGTGCCAGCACAGCTGAAGGGAGATCAGCACTCCTGGCTTTTCTTCAAGAGGGTCCATTCTCAGGACCCTCTCTGCTGGGGATCTGGGTGTTGCAGCAGCATTGCTGTTGATCAGTTCTGTACTATCTCATCGTGCACAAGGTGGTGTTGCTCTAAAGACTAAGAAGGGTTTGCAGGCTAAAGACTGAGCTGGGGTCCAGTCTATCCAACTAATTCAACTGCTTTGGTCAGAAGTCTCTTCTGGAGTGTTGGAGCTGCCTTTAGGGTGCCCCATTTAGGGTGGCCCAGCATCGTCTTCCAAGATCAATGTTAGCAAACAGATGGTGCCCTCCTCTGTAGAAAACACTCCCCTGACATCCCCCCTCAGACCACTGGTTGAACTACTGGGACCACCTTGAAGGTGTAATGCTAACAAAAACTGCCAACAGGCTTTTCCTCTTCTGCAGACTAAGCAAGCCCAGCTCTCTCAACTGCTCCTCTCCAGACCACTTCTCCAGACCCTTCCTCACCTTCCTTGCCTTTCTCTGTGCCCTCTCCAGCCCCTCAATGTCCTTCTGGGAGTGAGGGCCCAGAACTGAACCCAGCACTCCAGCTGTGGCCTCCCAGTGCTGGCTGCAGGAGGACCATCCCTGCCTTGCTTCTGCTGCCTACACCATTGCTGATCCAGGCCAGGCTGCTGCTGCCCTCCTTGACCACTTGGGCACAGCCTGGCTCACCTTCACCCAGCAACCGAACCATATTCACTGCAGTTACCTCCCTTTGCTCTGCCAGGAGGAAAAGTCAGCCTGGTGAAGATTTGTTTGTGCTTCAGCTCACCCTGAGAAAGTTTTGCAAATTAATGACAACTCTGAATGTAGCTGTAAAATTAGGGAGGGGCTTTGACGCTTCCAAATGGCAAAGCTGCCAGCCTGCCCCTACCAACAAAGGACAAGCTCGGGCACTGGCTGGCACATTTTGCTGAGGTCATAATGCTTGTCTTTAATCTTCTAAGTCAACTTTTGCTCAAGACTGCCATTTCTACAGGAAATTTGCTTGCTTTCATATGGTTTAAAATGCACACAGAGATAACTTGATTTGCCCTGCACCCCTGACTCAAATTCCACTTGGAGACCCTAATGGTACTAACTGGAGGCACAGAACAGGGCACCCAAGGGGCCTGAGCATTCCTTGTGAATGACAACAACAGGATGTGTTCACAGAGCTCATGATGTAGCTCAGGGGCTCGGACCTTTCCTGGGTAAAGAACTGGGTGAATGGCCAGGCCCAAAGAGTGGTGGGGAATGGAGTTACCTCCAGTTGGTGGGCACTCACCAGTGGTGTTCCCAGGGCTCAGCACTGGGGCCAGTTCGCTTTAATGTCTTTGTCCATGATCTGGGTGAGGGGATCCAGGCACCCTCAGTCAGTTTGCAGGTGGCACTGAGCTGGGAGGAAGTGTGGAGCTGCTGGGGGCAGGAAGGCTCTGCAGTGGGACCTGCACAGGCTGCATCCATGGGCTGAGGCCAATGGGATGAGATTCAACAAGGCCAAGGGCTGGGTCCTGCACTCGGGGCACAACCCCAGGAAGGCTCCAGGCTGGGGGCAGGGTGGCTGGAAAGCGCCCAGCAGAGACAGAGCTGGGGGTGCTGGTGGACAGCTGGGTGAAGGTGAGCCAGGCTGTGCCCAGCTGGCCAAGGAGGGCAGCAGCAGCCTGGCCTGGATCAGCAATGGTGTGGGCAGCAGGAGCAGGGCAGGGATTGTCCTCCTGCATCCAGCACTGGGGAGGCCACAGCTGGAGTGCTGGGTTCAGTTCTGGACACTCGCTCCCAGAAGGACATTGAGGGTCTGGAGAGGGTCCAGAGAAGGGCAAGGAAGCTGGGAAGGGTCTGGAGAAGAGGTGTGGGGAGGAGCAGCTGAGGGAGCTGGGGGGTGTTTAGTATGAACAAGAGGAGGCTGAGGGCAGAGATCATTGATCTCTACAGCTCCCTGCGAGGAGACTGGAGCCAGATGGGGGGTTGGGCTCTGCTCAGTAGAAGCAAGTGACAGGAGCAGGGGAAATGGCCTCAAGTTGCCCGAGGGGAGGTTTAGGTTGGACATCAGAAGAACTTCTTGGCCGAAAGGTTTCTCAAAGCCTGGCAGAGGCTTCTCTGGGAGGTGGTTGAATGTCAATGGCTGGAGATGTTTGAAAGAGGCAGAGCTGTGGTGCTGAGGACTATGGCTCAGACCCAGCGTTGGTAGAGTTAGAGACTGGTTGGAGCGGAGGATCTTGAAGGGCTTTCCCAGGGGAGGTCTCTGTGATTCCATGACTCTCATTTTCGGTGTGACAGGCACACACAGGCTGGCACACCATGCGCAGAGCCCGGTTCGCCAGCTCTGCTGCCAGCCCTGACGCTGCTCCTCAGCGGGCACCGCGGAAGCTGCGCGCAGGGGAGGCCTGGCGCTGGCTCTTGGCTAACACGAGGTGGCGCCATTGCGCAAAGCTGGGGTGCTGCGGCGTGCCGGGGCCAGCGCGGCTGGCGAGGCTGCTGAAAGCCGCCGGCAGCGGCGTGCGGGCAGCTGGGAGTGGGAGATGTGAGGGGTAGGCTGCCTTCCGCTCGGGTCTGGGAGACAGAGAAGGAGAAGGGTTGGCTCAGCAGAGAGCTGCGGAGTAAAACACAGACTCACAGAATACGACCTCTTGGCAGAGCCCTCCAAACCTAACCAAACCCTCCACCCAGCACTGCAGGCTCAGCGCTAAACCGTGTCCCTCAGTACCAGCTCCACAGGCTGCTGCAACACCCCCAGGCATGGGGACTCCAGCACTGCCCTGGGCAGACCATTCCAAGGTTTGAGAACCCTTCCAGGGCAGAAATATTTCCTAGCATCCAGCCTGAGCCTCCCCTGGGGCAGCTTGGAACCATTTGCTCTGCTCTTGTCCCTTGGCACCAAGGAGCAGAGGCTGCCCCCTCCTCGCTCCAACCTCCCTGCAGGGAGCTGCAGACAGCAATGAGCTCTGCCCTCAGCCTCCTCTTCTGCAGCCTGCACACCCCCAGCTCCCTCAGCCCCTCCTCACAACCCAGCTGCTCCAGGCCCTTCTGCAGCCTCACTGCCCTGCTCTGGACAGGCTCCAGCCCCTCAATGTCCTTCTGGGAGTGAGTGTCCAGAGATGAACACAGTACTTGAGCTGTGGCCTCCCCAGTGCTGAGTACAGGGGGATGGACACCTCCTGTCCCTGCTGCTCACCCTGCTTTTAACCCTAGCCAGGCTGCCCTTGGCTTTCTTGGCCACCTGGGCACTTCTGGCTCATGGCCACTGACTGCAAACCAACACCCCCAGGTCCCTCTCCAAGTCTCAGCCTTGCAGCCACACATCCCCAGGTTTGTAGTTTGCGTTATTTGGACTTTAAGTTGGCTTGCAAGTATTTGCCATTTATTGGTTCCAAAGAGTGAGAGAGAACTTCCCCCGTGCTCTGTGAACCCAGGAGCCATCTCCTAGCAGCTTTGCATTGTGAATCTATCAAAACAAGCTTCCCTTGTGCTCCTTCAAATACACCCTGAAATGCCTTAGGATTAAAGCAATCATCTGCAATACGATATCTGTGCCTCATCTTGGATTGGCTCAAAACATGAAATAGGGCTTTTTTTTTTTCCCTTGGAACAGTGAAGGCATCTTCTGCCTTGTCTGCTTTACCAAAATTCTTCATTCCTTGCCTAATCCTGAGATATTAAACCAATTAAGTGGGATAGTCACAGTTTCACTAATGAAGCATAATTGAGCTTTGGAATACTTTGATATTAAAATTGAAAAGGAGATCTAGAAATGGCTTTGCTGAGCACATGCACATCATCTCTACATACTGGGACCTGTTTGAAGCAGTGAATGGGGAATTTGCTGCCCTAGGGACAGCTAGGCTGTCCTGCTAAGAGCTTTCTAGTGGCCTTCCAGTACCTGAAGCAGCTACAGGAGAGCTTTTGACAAGGGCTGGAAGTGACAGGAGGACAGATAATGGCCTTGAGCTGGAAGAGGGGAGATTGAGAGTGGTGATGAGGAAGGAATTCCTGACAGTAAGGGTGGGGGGACACTGGCACAGGCTGCCCAAGGAAGTTGTGGACGTCCCCTCCCTGGAGGGGAGGCCTTGAGGTTCAAGGCCAGGCTGGAAGAGGCCTTGAGCAACCTGGGCTGGTGGGAGGTGTCCCTGCTCATGGCGGGGGGTTCCAGATGGATGGTCTTGAAGGTGCCTTCCTACCCATTCTGTAGTTCTTTTAGCCTGCAAATCTTTTTTCAGTGAGCCAGTGCAGCTCTGTTGACTGGGTCTGTAAGACAAGCTGGCTGTAAATGAAATAATCATTGAAACTTTAAGTTGTGAGAACTCGATTGCATCAATGATTTGTCTTTTGGGTAATGTGGCCCAAAATCAGAGTTTGGCAATAGCCATTGACAGGCAGTTGTTGTACGTGAGGGATGCATTTCTGATGCCCTTGTTGGCAGAAATGTGTGTGACTTTATTCAGCAGATGCTGCAGGGTGACTGTTCCTATTGAGTCAGATCAAACTATAGTTCCAGCTGCTTTGTTAGTTAAATGCATCAGGCCCTAATAACCGTTTAGGTGACCTAGAAAACACCAAAGAGCTGGCATCCATTGTTAAATTGCTTCTTTCTCTCAGCCCCAGAACCCTCTGCTGTAATAATATCTTAAACACAGGGTTGCTTATTACATAGCTGTTGCATGGGCTTTAACTGCTGTGCACAGCACCTCTCCCATGTAATTACACAAACATATTTTAATTAATGTGACTTGTGTTAGCGTGATCGAGCAAGGGCAGAGGGTTTTTTCCTTAGGTGCGTGTTTTGCAATCCTGCAAGAAGGCTGACAAGTGAGGAATGTGGTTACTAAATATCACACATCTCGTGAAGAAATCCTTGGAAAGGACCAAGGCCAGCACAGCTTTGAGGCTTTGTTGCAATGAATTGCCTGCGAAAGCCCTAAGCCAGCCATTGCTGCAGGTGCTGCGGTACCCCAGCCACTTCCTGAGCCTTAGGGATCTGCACAGAGAGGTGTTGGCAGCTGTGAAGAGCACTTGGGGGGGACGACTGGCGCATTTTGTTTGCTCTGTGTCCATCCCACTGAAATGCCTCTTCATCCTCTCAGGATGCTGCAGTGGCAGACTTTGTGTGCCCTGCTTCTGTGAGTGACCTGCTGAGTGTCCTGGGGGCAGGACCCAGAGTGCGGTGCTGAGACATTCAGCTCCCTGCCGTGGGCCAATCACTTTTGTACACATTTATACATCTTCTTTTCACATGTCAGTGTATGGAGTACCTGCAGGAATGTTAGGAGTAGGAATGAAACTGGGAAAGGCCCCATTTGCTCCCTCCTTGTCCCTTTGGAAGTGCTGTAGGCAGCAGAGGGCTTTTCTCCTGGGTGCTGATAGTGGGTAGTGCAGATCAGATTGTGCACGCGCATGTGTAGTAATGCAGAGGTGGGTTTGGCTCCATGCTCTCACATAGCTTTTGAAGCTGTGGCTACACAGCTAATGAAGGAGGAGGGGTGGGCAGGTGAGCAGAATTGTTCCTTCCCCAGGACATTTCCCTGGTGGAGCACTGCCTTAGGGGTAGGTCAGCTAGTTGCTGATAGCCCCGAGGAAGCAATGTCATGATGCGTAGCTTGGGTGACCAGTGGTGAAGGCAAAAATTCAGCATAACCTAGGTCTCTGTCCATCTCTGACTGGCAGAGATAGATAGATAGAGGAGTTCTTGGCAGCACCAGTAGGCACTTTGCCATTGGTATCTGAAGGCTCATTACACTGGCTTGGGTGCCAGTCGACTGCAAGCTGGTTGGAAATTGAGAAACAACTGTTGGGGCTGTTGTGGAAATTTCCATTGCTTGGAGGGAGGAGGCTGCTGTGAAATGCTCAGGTGGCATTGGGAAGACAAAAAGTGCCACTCTTCTCCTCCTTTTCCTCCTTGCCCTGTGGAAACCAGCACTGTGATGGGGAAGAAGACTTTCAAGGATGCCATAGGCAGACAGCATTCAGCATGGACAAATGGGTGTAAGTCCTCCCGCTGACGCTGTCAAGCACATCAGTAGAGGAACAGGAGAACAGCTGTCAGCCACCCAGTCACTAGTAATAAACCTCTGCAAGGTGTCTTGATGCTAGAGTCTGGTGTCTTGAGGCAAGACACCAGAGATGTCCTTCCCAGGAGATGTGGAAGGCTGCTCAGAAAACCACTGAACAAAGCAAACTGAGACTGCAGTGCTGCTGCTGAGCGGGATGCCTTCCTTCCCGAGGAGCCTGCAGTGGAAAGGGACACCAGTGGAGAACCACTGGGAAGAAAATCCTAGGCATGGAAGCAGGGATGGTAAAATATGCCTTCTCATGGTGTGAGGTGTGAGATGTGGCTGCTGGAATGTCTGTCTCAGCATAGGAGACATTCCTAGGTGCCTTATATTGCTTTAAAGAGAGCTTTTAGATAGTCCAGGGTCTTGGAGCTGTGGAGGGCACACAGGTATGGATCCAAGATTTGCTCAGATGTGAAGCAATGCAGTGAGGGATGAAACAGGCTGCCTGGGGAATAGGTGTGTCTGTAGAACTAGCAAGCCAACAAACATTCTCTGTAGAGTGATGCCTTTCCCTTTAGAGTGACATCAAACATCAAAAATTCAGCTCAATTAAAGTATGAGGACAACACTTTGGGGAGGTCAGCTCAACTGCCCTATCTGTTTGAATGTCTTTTTTTTTCAGACAGTCCCTGTGTTCTGGTGCTTGCCCTTCCTCCTAGATGTGTGGCTCCGCTAGAGCCGTCCTCGTTTGGCTGAGTTTTCCCATGACTGCTCCATAATAGTGCAGAGGGAAACCTACAGAGAATTAATCCAGTCATGGCTCTGCTCCTTTCCAAAGAAGCAAGTGAAAATAAGGGGAGTTTGTAATAAGTGCAACAGAAAACCTGTTTACATGACTGCTCCTGCTCCCTGTCCCCTCAGCGTGACCTCACCTCAGCCCAGATTGCCCAGTTCTAGGTGAAAGCATTTTTATGAAGAATGCTAGCAAGAAAAATTCCCCTTTTTTTAACTTCACTGGAAAAGACTTGGATGAAAGAGCTTGCAGTGGGAGGAGGGTATCTGTCTGAGTGTGCTGCTGTGGACAGAGGCCGGGTTTGCAGGCACACAGGCTGCTGTGTTCAGGGGGCTGCAGGGCGAGCCCCTTCCCTAGAAGAGGCTTTAAGGGCCTTCACAGAAGCAGCCAGATCTAAGTGACCCTTCTGCAGCTCCCAGTCTAACCAAAAGGGCTGTGGTTTTTCTGAGAGAATTGCCTCAATCGTGGCTGTGCTGCATGGTTTCAGGGGCTTTGCTCTCTCTTCGTTCGTGATTCCACATGGAACTCTGTGTTCAAAGAGGAAGCAGAAAACCCATGTCGAGAGGCTGGTACTAGCACCAGTAAATGGCTTCTAGGGAAGGTGCAGGCACCTCAGTCTGCTCACCAAGAGCAGTCATGTTCAGGAAGGCAAGAGAAGTCTTCCTGGATGAAAGGAGTCTTCCTGAAGGTTTGCTTCCCAGACTGTAGCAGGTGAAGCTGTTCATTGACTGAATGGCTCGAGGCATCTCTGAAATGCATCGGAAGCCTCTCAGTGAAAGCTGAGCACCAATGTCTGCATGGGCAGTTGCAGCAGTCAGATTAGTAAAGAACTCTCTGCATGTGTAAGGAACTTCTGCACTTGGACCTGAGGGGATCCTGCAGGAAGGCTGCAGAGAGACTTTTGCTGAGGGTGTCTAGAGACAGGCCAAAGGGGAATGGTTTGGAGCTGAGGCAGAGCAGGGTTAGAGTGGAGCTGAGGGAGAAGTTCTTCAGTAGGAAGGTAGCAAGGCTGGCACAGACTGCCCAGTGAGGCTGTGGCTGCCTCCTGCCTGGGGGTGTCCAAGGCCAGTCTAGCTGAGAGGTGTCCCTGTGCATGGCAGGGGGCTGGGGTAGATGAGCTCTGAGGTGAGCCCCTTCCAACCTGAGCCGTTCTAGGGTTCTAAGTACTTTAATACCAGAGAAGCTAACAATTTGTAACCATGGGTTGTGGTGTGGAGCTTTGCCCAAGCCAGTTGTTTTGGCACTTTGTTTTGAAGGCCCCATGGAGCTTGAACTGCTGCTGTGCTCAGCTGGGCAAGCAGACTGCTGAGTGAGAATGGTAATGAGAGCAAGGGCTCTGCTGGCCACAGCAGCTAAAAAGATGACAGCAATATGCCTCCCCCCTCTCTCCTCCTGTTAAAAAGCAGAAGGCAGCTCCTGGTTTTGCTCCTGGAAGCCCTTCCCTGCTTCATATTTTCCTAGTGGATGTGACAGACATCCTCTACCAGCTCTGAACAATGACTGTGCTGCGGCTTGCAAAGGCACATATTGCCCTGGCTCTAGGGGTGCTTTCCAGTTCTCTCAGCCTGATGACTTCCCTTCCTGTGCTCTGGAGGCCACGGCTGCTGCTCAGCCTCTGCACCTGTGCTCAGCTGCCAGGCTTCTAAAACACACAGAACACCAACCTCAGCCTTCCTGCAGGAAAGTTGTACCTGGGATAAGCTTTGCAGTGAGGGTAATGCAGACATCACACCCATCCTGATAGGGAGAAGGTGATCCACAGAGGGAGAAGATACATCTGCATAAGTCAATTATTTGAGAATAGAGCCCTTAATTTCTTCAGTCTCCATCAAAAGAATTTGGGCATCTGCACGTATTTATTTGAGAGATAGAGGGGTAGATCTGCAGCAGAGAGCACCAGGAGTTAGCCATGGAACGTTCATTAACGTTAATGGGATTGCTATGGCTAATTCCTCACACTCTGCCTGAAAATTTAGCCCAAAGAGATTTGAAAAGTGATGCTGAGAAGAAAGTTGGTTGGTTAGCCTCATTACCTTCATGTTATTAATTGCTCTGTCTGCCACTGGCTCTGTGTGAGCACTGAGATATTACACTTACCAGTTGGTAACAGGCTTGCCTGCTAACTGCAGGCTCTGGTGGGGAGGTAAAATCCTGCAGTTCTGTGAGCAAATTTGGGGTGCTCCCAGAAAAAATAATCAATTTGCAAAACCATAGACTAAACTAGACAAGACCAGAACAGACTAGACCAGACTAGACTAGAATAGAGTAGAATAGAATAGAGGAAAAGAAGAGACTGAGGCAAATTTTGAGACAGCAGAAATAGTTTTACAGCTCTGATATCTCTAGTGCAACTGGAACACCAAAAGAAGGTTGAACTCCTTATTGTTATGAACATTGATATCCCACTGCAGGGATCAACCTTCAGAGCTGGCCAACTCTTGAGCAGTGAGGTAGACCCGAGGACTTCCAAGTTCCTTCCAACCTGGGGAGTTGTGTGATCTGAACTTAGCAGAGCATTTCTCCTGAAGCCTTTTTGGGCTAGTTTTCTTTTGTCAAAATTAATTGAGGTAGGGTGGAAGAAGCCAGTTTCTGTTTTCTTAGAGTGGTGAGGAATGGATGAGACCTGGGCAAACACAAACCCCTTTTCTAGCTCCAGCAGAGGGAATGTCATTTTCCAAGGACATACAGAAGTTCCACAGGCTGCTGCCACTCTTCTTTCTGTGCTAAGGCTGTGCGGCAGGGAACGTGTGTGAAACGTGAACCTTTGTGCATTCCCATATTCCCATTCCTCTTTCTCTTCCATTTGAGCAGTTCCTTTTCCGGGGAGCAGTTAAATTGCTTTCCAAGTTGTTATCCAGAGCAGGCAGTAGGCAGCCATTAGAGGGTGCTTCTGCACCGAGGAGCTCACTCTTCCTAAACCTCACTTCGTTTTAACTTCAGGGCTTTGTAGGATTCCTGAAGAGTCCTTTTCCTTCCTGGAATTACTCAGTTAATTTCAGGAGTTTGTGGAGTGCTGTTCTTGGAATTCAGAGGAATGCAATGCAGGCAACTAAAGGCGATTCAGAGATGGTGGAATAATTCAAAGCAGCAAAATGAGGACATTTTGTGGTTGTTAATGCAAAGCCAGGAGAAAATACACCTGGGGTCCATGCAAATGAGAAGTGGGCTGATCTCCTACCCAGTAGTGACATCTGAACTTGAAGGCACTTGGTTGCAGCAGGGCAAGGGAGGAGATTCTGCCCCTTTGCACTACTCTGGAGCTGAGACCCCACCTGGAGCACTGTGCCCAGCTCTGGAGCCCTGTGACAGGAAATTGCTGGAGCGGCAGAGAGCTGGAACTGCTCTGCTGTGGGCACAGGCTGAGAGAGTTGGGGCTGTTCAGTCTGGAGAGGAGAAGGCTCCAAGATGCCCTTATTGTGGCCTTCCAGGATCTGAAGGGGGCTACAAGAAAGCTGGGGAGGGACTTTTTAGAGTGTCAGGTAGTGATAGGACTGGGGGGAATGGATGCAAGCTAGAGGAGAGCAGATTTAGACATTAGGAAGAAGTTCTTGACCATGAGGATGGCGAGAGACTGGCACAGGTTGCCCAGGGAGGTGGTGGAAGCCTCATCCCTGGAGGTGTTTAAGGCCAGGCTGGATGTGGCTCTGGGCAGCCTGATATAGTGTGAAGTGTCCCTGCCCATGGCAGTGGAGTTGGAGCTGGATGATCCTTGACGTCCTTTCCAGCCCTGACAATTCTCTGTGATTTCATGTGTTTGCAGCTCCATTTCTTTGCATCAAGAACAGGGAAACAGCTGCACTTGCTAAATCTCTGCCATTGCTGGTAAAAATTTAGCATCAAAACTCTCAGGCCAATAAAGTTGTTTTTCTCTCTAGAGTCATGATGTCTCCTCATTCAGCAGCAGACTTCAGATGGTATTTTTTGATGTAAGGATGAGCAGGCAGCAGGGTAGGAACTGGTTTGACAGCCATTTATCCCAGGAATACCATTTGAAAGCCTGCACTTCCAGCTCAGGACACTGATGAGGTAAGTGAAGGAGAATGGCAGTAAGGAAGGCTTCCAAGAGACAATTCTGCTGTTATGGAACCAGTTGTCGTTAATGATAGAATGCTAGGGTTTGGAAGGCACCTTCAGAGATCAAATTCAACCCTCTGCAAAGCAGGACCACTTAGGGCAGGTCACACAGAATGCATACAGGTGCACTGTGAAGATTTCCAAAGAAGACTCCACAGCCTCTCTGAGCAGCCTGCTCCAAGGCTCCAGCACCCTCACAGTAAAAAGTGTTTTCTCATGTTGAGGTGGAGTTCATTGTGATTGAGTTTACATCCTTTGCCCCTCATCTTATCACTGGGTATCACCGAAAAGAGACTGAGTTCCTCAGCCCACCTGAATACAAGTCATTAAAGTCTAGCAAGGAAGCAGAGCAAAAAGCAGTGCACCTCAGCTAGCAAGGAATCATGGAACACATTCACTTGGCAGAGCCCTCCAAGCCCACCCAGTCCAACCCTCGACCCAGCACCACAGGGTCAGTACTAGACCATGTCCATAAGCACCAGGTCCACACTGCTTGAACACCTCCGGCACTGCCCGAGGCAGAGCTATGTACCCAGTGACACGGGGAGCATAAGTCTGCTCTGCAGGTGGTGGTTGTGAGCACACTCCTCCAGGACAAGCTGGCTCCTCCTTGCACACCTCTGCAGGTTTAGATTAATGATTTCTGGGAGCCAGCTGCTTTTGAATGCTGCCAGAACGCTTAAAGTTCTTCTCTGATTAAATGGGGATTGACACCTGGTGGAGCTGGCACTGATCTGAGGAAGGAGAGGCTGAGGGACCTCAGAGCTGCGTTACAATAGCTCAAGGGATCCTGCAGGAAGGCTGCAGAGAGACTTTTGCTGAGGGTATTTGGAGACAGGCCAAGGGGGAATGGTTTGAAGCTGAGGCAGAGCAGGGTTAAACTGGAGCTGAGGAAGAAGTTCCTCAGCTCCTCAGGGTGGTGAGACTCTGGCACAGGCTGCTTCCTCCCTGGGGATGTTCAAGATCAGGCTGGATGAGGCCTTGAACAGCTGAGTCTAGTTTAGAAGTGTCCCTGGGCATGGTGGGGAGGTCCCTTCCAGCCTGAGCTGTTCTAGGATTCTGTGACCATCATGTTGAGACTCAAATTAATTTCTAATGTGGGAGTTGCAACCAGACAGAGGTAAGACATCTTCCTTCAGCATCTCAAACAGCAGAATCATTGGATCTTGTCAACTTGAGCTCCTGAGTGAATGCACACAAGGACTGATAGCATGAGAGCTCTTTGAAGCTGCCAGGCACTGAAGGTGGTGTCCTGTGTTATTTTGAAGGTCATTGTTCAGAGATTTTCAAAGAGATGAGACCTCTGGCAGCCAAGTCACAAGGGGCTAAGGAACTCTGCCATCCAGGGGTTTGCACAGGGACCAGCAAACTTCAGCCCTAAGCTGCTAAGTCTATGTGGTGCTGTTCTTGTGCAGATCATAACAGGCCTGTGCTATGGAAGACCATCTTAGTTTGCAGATGCTGCTTCCTTGTCTCTGGGACTAAGCCACCCAGAGGCAGCTGAGCAGGAAGCAATTTCAGGGTTACAAAGAGATTCCAAAGTAGCAGATTGGGTTTGTCTGCTGATAGAGTAGGTGCTGCAGGTTGGTGGTTGGGTTCACAGCCTTTGAATGAGGAGGTGGCAGGTAGCAGTGTCTGGTTAGGTGAGAGCAGGCAGGCTGCTGGATCTTGTGGCTCACTAAGCTAAGCACTGCTTTGATTGTGTTTTCTCAGTGTAGTGATTGTGGAGGGTTGATGCCTTCAAGGATGCCTTCATAGATTGATGGAATGGGTTGGGTTGGAAGGGACCTTCAAGATCATCTAGTTCCAACCCCCTATCATGGACAGGGACACCTCCCACCAGCCCAGGTTGCTCAAGGCCTCATCCAGCCTGGCCTTGAACACCCCTAGGGAGGGGTCAGCCACAGCCTCCCTGGGCAGCCTGTGCCAGTGTCTCCCTACCCTTACTGTCAGAAATTTCTTCCTCATCTCATCTCAACTCAATCTCCCCTCTTCCAGCCTGAAGCCATGTTCCCTCATCCTGTCACTACATGCCCCTGTCAAGCACAAGTAAGAGCTGCTTTGTATAAGTGTCTTTTCCCCACTTGTGCTGTCACCCCAATAGCTGGTGCTGGGAGCAGAGGCAGTAAGCATTGTAATGGATGTGATCTACCTGGACTGCTGCCAGGCCTTGGACACAGTGCCCCACAGCATCCTGCTGGCCCAGCTGGAGAGATAAAGGTTTGCTGGGTGGATTTGTTCAGTGGATAAGGAATTGACTGGATGGTCACATCCAGAGGGTGGTGCTTCATGGCTCCAAGTCCATCTGGAGAGCAGTGACAAGTGGTGGCCCTCAGGGGTCTGTGCTGGGACCTGTGCTGGTTAATATTTTTATCACTGCTACAGGCAGTCACCTGGACCACTTCTCCAGCCTGGTCAGATCCCTCTGGATGCCATCCTGCCCCTCTGGCATATGGACAGTACCACTCAGCTTGGTGCCACCTGCACACTGCTGATGGTGCCTCGACTCTGCTGCTATACATGATAGCATATACATGATGCTATATATGATATATACATGATGCTATATATGATAAAAATATTAACCAGCACAGGTCCCAGCATAGAGCCCTGAGGGCCACCACTTGTCACTGCTCTTCAGCTGGATTTGGAGCCATGGAGCATCACCCTCTGGATTTACCCTTAGTGAAGCCCTGCTGGCTGGCTGGAGTGGAATGGAGTGAAGAAGGACTGCTAGGCTCTGGCAAGCACTGGGTGTGGCAGTCACAGACCTTCTGCCCAACTGTGGTGCTGGGGCTGGTGAGAGAAGTGTCCTCTCCATCACTGGCTAGATTCAGCAGCTGCAGTGAGGGCACTATGGCTGGCTGCTTCTGGAGGAGCTGGGCAGAAGGGGAGACCTAGCAGTTTCCATCCAGTGGTGGTGGTGTCATGAGCAAGAGGAAAGGCTTCCTTAAGAGGTGTTTGGTGAGATCCACTATCTAGGAGATCTTTTGCAGACCCTGCAGCTCAATTTACCTTGGCTACGCATACCCAGATGTGTGGGGATGGTGCAGGCACTTACTACATCTGTTGTCTTATAGGACAGGTTTGAGACCAAAACTGTTTCAAATGCTAGTCAAAGGCAACTGCAGGTATCCTCTTGGTAGCTTCTCTGACTTTGCTTACATGAAAGGGAGCATGAAGCTGACCTGACCTTGATGTGTCTGTGTGAGCACTGTTGCCAACTTTGAGTGGAAGAAGATGCAGCCCATCAGGTCTGGGGCTCCTCTGTGTTCCTGGGCAACACTGGACCACGGTTGTGGTTAAATGCTGCCAAGGGGATGTCCACTTTGCAGGCAGTCTGACAGCCTGGCTACAAGGCAGGGTTGCCTTGAGCATCAAGGACAGTATCCCATGCAATGTGAGTGCTGCAGACGAGGGCTCCTGTCCCGAGTCAGCTGCTGAACTAACAGAGCATCTCCAGTGACTTCCTGGAGCAGGGCTAGAGAGGTTCTTCTGGCCCTCTGCCCTGCTGAGACCACACCTGGAATTCTGTGTCCAGTTCTGGCTCCTCATTTCAAGAGAGACAGAGACCTGCTAGAGAGAGTCCAGCAAAGAGCCACAAGGATGATTAGGAGACTTGAGCATCTCCCCTATTAAGAGAGGTCTGGAGAAGAGAAGGCTGAAAGGGGACTGATGATTGTCTATCAATATCTGAGGGGTGGGGCTCAAGTGGAGGGGGTCCAAGCTCTTTCCATTGGTGCACGGTAATAAGACAAGGAACAAGGGGTACAAACTGGAACAGAGAAGGCTCCACCTCAACATGAGGAGAAACTTCTTTGGTGTGAGGCTGCTGGAGGCCTGGAACAGGCTTCTCAGAGAGGTTGTGCAATCTCCTTCTTTGGAGCCTTTCCAGCCCCACCTGGATGTGTTGCTGTGTGACCTGGACTGGGTGATCCTGCTTGGCAGGGGGCTTGGACTGGATGAACTCTGGAGGTCCCTTCCAACCTCTAACATTCTGTTATTCTGTGATTCTGTCTGGCAGGAAAAGGGTTTTGGTGTGGTTTAGNATGAACTCTGGAGGTCCCTTCCAACCTCTAACATTCTGTTATTCTGTGATTCTGTCTGGCAGGAAAAGGGTTTTGGTGTGGTTTAGCACATGGGTTGGTTCAGTGGTTTTGTTGTAGAAAACACCAGTTCTGGTTTGGTCTTTCTCTCTCCCCTGCTTGCTGTTTGTCTCAGGCTGTGGACAAGGCCTGGTTTGTTTGCAGTTTTCAGTAAGGTAGAGTTTTAAAACTAGTCCTACTTAGAGCCCCAATCTTTCCCTCTCACGGCTCTCCTGAGAGCAGCAGAATAGTTTGTAGCTTAGCATTAAAAATCTGGGTCCGTTTTGTTTTGTGTGACCCCCCACTGCTCCAAATCTCAGATGTGATTATGCACACGTTGAAGCAAACGCAGGGGTTTTGTTTCTCTTCAAAGTCCTTTTCCCTATTGCGTGGCTGCGTAATTAGAGCACAACAAACTCCTGCAGCATCGCTATCGAGAATTAATTATTGTCACAGGAAATGTTCTCTCTTTTTTTGTGTGTGTCTTTCCTAACTGCAGAGGTGAGTATGGCTTAAAATGGAATAATAATAAAAAAAAAAGAAACAAACTAGGAGTCCTTTTCATAGAAACCTGTTTGAAGATCATAAAGGAGTACAAAAGAAGAAAAGCTTTGTGTTTGTGTTTGCAATCAAATCTTTCTTTAAAGGAAGTCAGGCACGCAGGCATTGCAGGGCTGGGGTTTTTTTTTAGTGTTACATTGAAGAAAGCAAGATACAAGTCTCACTGGATTAGCTGGAATTCAAGTACAGCAGAAAAAAACCCCAAACAAACAAACCCCAAACCATCTTTAAAAATAAATGCTCATAAACAAGAAGCTCAATGAGCCTTGGAAAAGGCTATTCAAATGTTAGTGAAGCTTAACTTATTGCTTGCCTAATTTATTGCCTGCATCAAAACAAACCAGAAGAAAATGGGTCAGCCTAAAGAAGCTGCTGGCAATGATTTACGTTTGCAAAACCTTCTGGAAACCAGGACCAAAAACTTAACATGTAAAGGTGTTGGGGATCTAGAACTAATCAGTTTGTCCTAGGCAATTTATTCAGACCCCTACAATGGGCTCCAAAATATGTTTGTGTTTAAAGGCAGCTGGCAAATTTGCAGCCTACAGTAAGTCGAACCAATTTTGCCAGTGTGCTTTGGAGTAATCAGTCAAGGTGCAGAGCAGGAAATGTGTGAAACGAAAGCTAGAGAGTGCAGTGGGAAATGTACAGCACCTAAGTAAAAGGCAAACTGAATAGATGTCAGTGCTGCTCTTGCAATCCAGGGCTCATGCTGTGGTGTCAGTCAGTGCTGCACTT